>BGZK01000062.1:600000-911402 GCA_005406025.1 Eumeta japonica | reverse complement strand
ATGCAAATGTGAATAGCAGCTTCCGCTATTGCGCTTTGGCTCGTGAGTTGGAGTTCCGGTGGCCTGCCTCCTCCCCATCACCTTACTTTCCTTTCATGACTACTACTCACTACCACGTCTATCAGTTCATTCCCTCCTTCATTAGAATCAATACAAATAAACAAATTTAATACTATTTGCTTATTTTCAACCGAGTTAAAAGTTACATCTATTAAGTATTTTAAATCTATATGTATATATATATAATGACCTCAAGGTATCGCGTTTGAATACTGACCATAGCCGATATGATGAATTAATTTCTAAGTTAGGCAAATGAAACCATTCGCTCTATAGCCTAATAGAGCATTTTATGCCGTCAATTCCCTTCATTGCTAATCCATTAGCGACAACTGTCGCTAACAGCACCCAACCCGCGCTAGGCCAACGTGGATGACTCAAGGTCCGACCTTTGAAAACGGAAATAAAATACATACTTCAGTAATGGTGTAATAAAATACTGACAAAACAAGCATTCAGTATGCCTGTACCTTGCATCTTTGCATCTCTTTATAATGAAGAAAGTACCATACGATACCAAACAATTAAGGCCAGGTGTTGTTACACAAGTTTTACTTATGTATATTAGCTACACCTAATACTTAATAAAGAAGTGCTGTACATTTTAATAGAAAGTGTATTGCGGTGGACAGACGATTTACGACATATCTTTAAAGGTGAATCGCTCTAGCTGTATTAAACCATTTTTTACGTAATTATCTCATATGAGCATTGAATCATATATTGTTTATTTTTCTTCTTGTTATTCCTGTTCAAGTTCCATTTTCTTAGTTTAATCAGAATTTAGTTAATGAAATAAAGTATTAATATTTTAATTAAAACACGTAATATACCAATGCTGTCATAATTTCAATATAAACGACTTACGAACTTCTACTACTATCGGTGTTTGTTTGGCACGAAAACCAACTCGAGTATACACGCCTATTGTGCGTAAAAATCATTCTTGTTTGTTGTTGTTACTGCACTGAGAGCAATGGAGTATGTCGCTTACATTTTTCTTTACTCTCATTTCAGTTTCGATATTTGTTACTCTGCTCGAGCAAACGTCTACGGAACGGTACAGCACTAAGTGCCATTGATGAGTTCCCGACAAAGAGGCAACGCTCATGTTAAAAAGAGACGAACTGACCGAAGCGTTCATAAATAAACAAGTCTGATAGAGACGGTCGTACATCAATAAATATTTTTTCTCGATTTATCAGTTCATTCATATAATAGTTTCTCGACACGACATACACTTCGTTTTTTATTATTTCTAAGCTTCAAGGATGGCGCACGGGCTTATTATAAATCTAGGACCGAAAAGCGTAAAAATAAATAGAAATCAATCTAGTTCCATAGACGTTTCATAAAAATGATATTTTATTTTTATTTTTCTTTCTATAGAGTTTCCTAGTACAAATAACAAGAGTTTACAATATGCATTTTACATATACACAGACGGAAATTTACAATGGATTTTTTTTCTTATCACATGTTTATTTAGGTATACATGTTGAGGATGTTACACTGTTTGACATAATATAACATTTTTCTTATAGCTACACGTACCTATATCTAGTTGAAAGTTTTATTTACCATTTATATTTTATAACGAAATGTCTGATTTCTAACTACAGGAGTTTTTAAAAAGTCCTGAGGTTAGATTATAGGAATTGTATAATACATAACAATACATTAAATATCAATGATCATTTATATCATTCCTACATTTATTTCAGTAAATCAAATTTATTTCTTTTTTATAGTGATTTTTTTTAGTAATCAATATACAAATGAAATAAATTGTGATCCTTACACAACTTTTAATAAAAAGATTTCTCGTTTGAAATTAGTAGTTGATAACAGAATTTAGTATATTCCGACTTATTAATAAAAATTTTGACGTTGCTATTTTTATTACTTTATTACGTACTAAATGAACATGTTCAGGTATAATTCGTGTGAAATAATTAAAAGCGTAGAAACAGCGTCCAAATTAATAAAAAAAAGTGTGGTACTCTATAAAATAGTGAAAAATAATTCAATGTTTATTATTAAAAAATATAAAATATACTTTAGAAACGTTTCAAACTTGTAATCTTAGTAGGTATAATTATAGCAGGATAGTAGATTGATATCTTACCGCTGGGGTCATTTTAACGTGGCAGGTGTATTCGTTCTTGAGTATTATTTTATTCACTAACCTAAATTTAGCTATTTGAATAATACAATAAACAATAGTAATTTAAATTGTGGAAACCGTATTCGAAATGGACATTTATATATTTATTGTTCATTAAACATATTCTGCCAGGCTTTATTTAATGATTTATTTTATCGGGGTGAACAAAAAAAGCAACGTTTGTATTTATCGCTTTCGTACAAGTTGATCGCCCCGTTCCATAAGTAGATCACTGCGTTGTACTTTAGATAGTATTTTTTATATAGGAACCTTATATATTTTATATAAGATATATAAGAATATTTTAATTAAATTAAATTGAATTTAGTCAAAGTGACTGATTACGGCCAAAGCGGCAGGAGCGTTGGCTTCGAACCATAAGATGCCGCAATCGAATTTTTCCTACGGATGATTTGATTAATGAGTTTTAAGTTCCAGTCAAATTCAATCATTAGCTCGACCTTTCGTCCCCACATACGCATTAGTGATAGCTTTAGCTAGCAAACTTCTAAAAAAAAAGGTCAACTTTGAGGACTTGAGTTGTAAGCGCAAAAAGATTGTGAGAAGGGATACCTCTGCGGTGGGGTATTATAAACCGGACAATGACAAGGAATTAAATAAAAATAATATGAATTGAGCTATTTCATAATTGAACTATTTATGAAATAAAATGCTGTGTGTTGAATATTCACGTTTCCTAATATTCACGTTTGCATTTACTGCTAATTAAGGGTATGAAAAATTAAGATTATTTTACTATCCATGAAAATTATTTATGAATTATTAATGTAAGAAATTCTATCTTCCGCAGACTTAGTAATAATTTATCCCTAATGGAAGTTATAAACCCGAAAATCTATTTATTTATTGTCTAATGTGACCAAATGTATAATGAATTTTATTAATAGCCAGCCATATTTAAAAAAATCAAGGGTTTTGACAAACAAAATAATTGTTTTATTGAACTCTTGATTGTAACGGTAGATAGCAAGGTAGGTCGCTCAGTGGTACCGTAGAATCGACTCTTAAACCGAAGACCGTGAATTCAACTTGTATACTAAAGGTTTTTTTTTTTTTATTTAAGTACATTTGTTCATTAAAAATAAGAAGGAAAACGTCTGAGGAGACGAACATTTTGAAAGTAGATTAAAACTATACCTTTGTCATGTGAAATCCGTACAAAGCGATGGCTCACAGCCTGTCACGTTGAATCGAAATCCCGGAACAGACGTATGCAACAAATGTGTTAACTCTGGCTACCCCATATTGGGGAGAAAGTCTTGAGATTGCAATAAAAAAATATTTGTTTTTTTCAGACTGTTCAAGAACAATGATAGTCAACGCACGCAAAAAGACTTTAAATATATATATAAGCTAAGTTTAAATTTTTAAAATTGTGATACATATGATAAAAAAATATTAGTATAGATGAAGCTTCAAAATCGCACAATTGACCGATCATGCTCGGATCCCAAATTCGTGAATGCCGGTGTCCTTCAAGGTCGTATATTGTCCCCTACGATGTTCGTTCTGCATATCAATGATTCACTGAAAGTCGGCAACATTCGTTGCTATGCGGATGATATTACTGTGAACGTACTGTGCGAATATCTCTCAGGTCTTTCTTCATGAATGTCGAAACCGACTTGACTCTGAAAGCGACATATCCTTAAAGTAAGAGGAGGCTGACTTAACGTCCTTAAATTTAATTTTAGAAAGACACAACTTTGTGCATTTACCGCTAAAATATCCCCCTTTATTCCTTCCCCTCTCATCGATAGCAGCACCGTTAGCGCCGTACCCAGTGTCGGGATCCCTGGTTTCCATATATAGAAAAGCGTCCAGTTTCGCGATCATCTGAAAAGCACTGGAACTGCATCCTAAATTGCAAGGAGTACTCAATAGAGCGCTGCAGTACCTCAAGCTGGACCATTTCCTTTTACTTTACAAGGCACAGTTTCGACTATATCTAGAGTACTATCGTCACTTCTGCCCCTAGACCGCATCCAACATCGAGCGTCTCCAATCGTCGGCGATGCTGTGATACTTGGCCAGTTAGATCCTTTGCCTTTGGGTGGAGATGTAGTATTTTTGTTCATTCTTTATCGTATATAATACGGAGAGTGCTCTAAAGATTATTCCCTTATTCCCACTGCAAAATTCCTCCATTATTCAAGTCGTCTAAAATGCATCATCACTATGTTGGTCGATGACGTTCTACCACGGTTCATTTCAAGGTAAATTTTCTGCCATATAAGGTAAAAACTATGGAATAACTTACCATCAGTGAGTGATATTCCCTATCAACTTTTTCTTGAACACCTCAAAAATGTCTTTAAAATATGTCTACTCTTTTTTAAAAGACCGCCAACGTAAGTAGTAATTGACTCCTTTGGGGTCGAGGGTCTCCTTCGGCGGCAGTGATCACCTACTCAGTGGTGCCTCGCTTTTTGCCTCTTAAGAATCACTGATGACATGTGGCAGTGGTTTAAATATTTCCATTCTTTTTTTCGTAAATTTAGTGATACTAATTAATAATGATTAACAATGTATATTTTGGATTCGTTTTAATTTATATATTTGCTTTACGAATTGACCGTCTATTGTTTGAAATTATCTACGGCTATATATAATGTAATATTTTTAAAAATTTATTTAATAATATAACATGTCACTGTATATTCGTTTTTTTTTATTTAAAAATGTATCGATAGTAAAGACTACGCTGTCTAATGTAAGTGCTGCCTCTCAAGCGTTTAAACCCATCCCTAAAAAGCGAAACAGATAAATGCAAACTAAGCCGCTACAACGTTTACTCGGTTCCTAGTATTTGTTTTAAAAATAAATTATTTCTTCTAATAAATACGTAAATATCGTTGGAGTTTTGTGCTCGTTTACGACATCATACGATTCTCAAGGGTGAACTGGTGAAAACCCTAAATTAACAGCAGTGATATTCAAGTTTGGATAACGGTTTTTTTAAAATTCTACCTCATTTTTACAAAATAAATCTACACGAAAATTGAAATATTCTACTTATATGCCTTTTACTGTTAAAGTAAAAAAATGTTTAAATAAGACTTTAGAAATAACATTTAAAAAGTTCTGAGCAATGACACTTCTCGTACATTAATAGAAAAAATATTTCTTAAGTCATTTGCATATTTGGAGAGATTTCAGTAATATTAATTCTGCAAAACAAGTTCCTCAAATACACGTGTGGGAAAAGTTAAACGAGAAAATGGAAATCTGTGCAGTTCGCTATCAATTATAATTTTATATTGCTCAGGTGCTACACAACCGAGAGGCGGAAATTGTTGTGCAGTGAAACGATACTAATAAAGGTTTTTACGGATCTTGTACACAAAGCACTAAAAAGTAAATTTGAAGCCAAACACTATCCCATCTATTCACCAATTCCATCCTCCCAAACGCTGTGCATCATTACTAAAGCATGCTTTTTATGCCTTTTGAAAGGTAAAAATGCCCAAAAATTGAGCTTCTTTGGTAAATGTATTTCTTTTTAATATAAAACAATTAACTGCGTAATTATGAATGCATCGTAACGGTAAAATTTCAGTGTCCGTATATTATCTGTCAAATCTTTAGTTTAACAGAAATTAATGGTTTCTTTTTTTGAGCAACTCGCTATTACAATTATAAATAGTATGTTATTTCTTTAGAATACACTCAATAAATAAAAAGGAAAACATATAAAAACGCCTTCAAAAATCTACTAAAACAACTATTTTGTTGTTTTTGGAGTCGGTGCTGGCTAAAGAGATGCTGGACGCGGTCGCCACTCAGTTTCATAACATGACATCCTTTTGACTCAATGATCGACGTTTTACATCCTTGTTTATAGATGGTGTTGAGTTTGGTTACCTTTTGTTAAATTTCGTGTTCATCCTTTTTATTAGGGTTATTTTTTATTTGCTTTGCTTTAGTTGGCGTTGACTCCAAAAACAACTAATGATGTTCATAGATCTTTGTAAGCGGTTTTTACTCTTTTTGAAATACGTATATATTTATTAGTGACTTTAATTAATTAATCAAACTTTATGATTAATCCAGATGTTATTTACAATGTAATATAATTTAAATATGCGTGTGATGGTTAGGCGGTTGCCTTTACTTTAATTTAATCCCATAGAGTCCTCACTTATAAAAAAAATGTCGAAATCGCTTAATAAAAAACGTGTTATGAAGAAGCAACGTTAAAAATGAAAAAATACTCGAATTAAGAACCTCTTATCTTATTAATATCACAGTTTCATCAACTCTTCATTAGTATTACTTTATTTATGAAAATTCAATAAATTAATTAGAGATTCATGGTTAACTGGTTGTCATCTAAAATTTTGCTTTGTAAAAATTCAAATAATTGTTATGATTCCGTCATTATCTCCTTACTTATTTTTTTTTTTTACACTGACTCATTCGTTAAATATAACATTTTCTAAAATAAATTTGTTTTCATCGTTATCTAACTTATGACTTGTCTCATTGCAATTACTTTTTTGAAAACACAACAAATTGTGGAAAATCCGAATAGTCATTTTGCGATTCAATTGCTAACGTGAAAAACGCATTGTATATTATGTTAATACCAGTATTATATTAATACCGAGCTAAGGTAAAGTGAAATTGAGAGCTTGACAATGCATGCCTAAGTTCTGCTTTCTAATTAAGACAATTTCATTTCATCCACGTAATCTTATTAAATTTTCAATAAAAGTATATAAAATGTTATATTCTAGGGAAAGTTTTTTTCTTTTTCGTTTTTTTTTTTGCGTCCGATGACCGAAGTGACGCTGCCGTGGACGACTTGAATTATGCGCAGAGCACGGCTAAGCTATCCTCGTTCTACTGAATCGACGTTTCCGTGTAGTTATTTTTGATAGCTTTTGAAAATTATCTGGCGGAACTGAAGTTTATGTTATTCAAAAAAAGCTCTAAATCTCGTTTAACGTCAACGAAAGGAAACTTATTTTGTATCTGAGAATAGAAATCTTACTTGTGTAGTGTTAATTCGATGGCCATGTAGTATATACGCTTAGAACTATTTAAAAAGAAATTAATTTGCGAGTATATAAAAAAATTCAACTATACATTTTCTATTAAAAGGCATATAGCAGTTGTCGCAGCTACTTGTTCAGATATTTTACGAAGACGAAAATAAAATATGATAAAAAATGCAATTATTTCATATCGGGTGTAATACACTTTTAATTGAATATAGTTTCAATTCAAGTGGTACATTAAGTATTAAATATTGAACAAATTGAAAACTTATGTGTAGAATAGACTGAAATCAGGTAAATCGTGAATAAAATTTTAAATCATTAAAACTCGAATCAATTAATTTTAAATAATGTCTGACAATATTTTAAAAATAAGGACATGCACTTGCAAAGAAATGATTTTAAAAGATCGTTTCTTCTGGCATACATTGAGTGCATTTGCTACTTTTTGAATTTGAAATAATTTAATGATTAAGTTTTATGATACCGCGCCATAAATATATCAGCGTGTATCATGTACAAACAAAAATACGCGGAGGTTATACCTTAGGTGTTTTGAACACAGCGTTTATTTTTCAATCACATACACGACTTTTATATCATTTCCGTAATGAACTGTTTCTGCATGCACGATCGTCTTCTTATCTATTTCTATCAAGCGAAGTTACTGTTACTAATACTAATTAGATGGCTAGTCTCCCATGCACAACAGGTGCATTTTATAAAGCGGATGCTCTAAGCTTGTTTTAAACTGGTCTACCGGTATAAATTGTTCAGTTGCTGAAGAAATGTTTTCTTTATTTTTTTTATATAATAATAAGCTCCTATTTTTCTGCGTTTCTAGAGGCCAATATCAATTCTTTTATGTACTCAAAGTTTATAGCATCGTATTAATATGTAAATATATATATTGTGCCAAATGAGAAATGTGAGAGATAGTGTTCCTATTTCTAAGTAAAAGCAATTTTGCTCTTAAATCGTTGTAACCTAAAGTTGCATATCTGAATCTATATAGCACATACAGAGACATCGATCGCTTGCAATAAAATTTTATAGAATAACTATTTATTAAAATCGCTACACAAACAATGTGGGTCGTATTTTTTTCTCATATGCAACCATCACTCATGTTTACATATATGTAGATGACACATGCGTTTATGTATAATTTAATAAATGTTACGTATTTCGATCCAAGTTTTATTATTCGATGAGTTATATTCCTACAAATAGTTAAATATAATAAGGCATCAATCACTCTATGACGAAAACTTAGTGTGGAAAAATTTCTATTATTATATTTAAACGAAAGTTAGACGATTATAGTTAAAGCTAGACATTATAAAATTATAATTCTGAAGTGCTAGAAACTGATTTTTAGTCTTTCTTACAATTATTTTTTTTTAAAACTTTAATTTTAGTAAGATTAAAAGTAAAAATTAATTTTAAGAAAATTATTAAAGTTCACCGTCTTGTAATCTTTATTTATTACAATCGTTATTAATTCTTTTAATTTCCTAATTTACCTTCGAAAGAGTACATCGACGAGGGTACCGCTTACTGTTTTGTATCGAATTTCTTCTATTTACGCCGAATAATTTCGAAGAAAATCGTTTAATTATATGAAACTTTGGATGATATTATGTTATTGTGTACTGATTTTTGCCCGCGCGGATATCGAATTAATTGTTTATTTATTGCACGGATCCATCTCGCTCTCAACCACGATACCGATCTGTTCCTGCTTTCGATTCCAATCCGATCCTTTTTAATTCCGATTCTAGTCTCGATCTGAATTCCGGTTCAATTCAAAATATGAATAACTAAAAAAAATAGAGTGGTATAAACTGTCACCAAACCACATCAAAAATCGAGTAGTTTTTGCGAAGTTCGCGAACAAATTCGGGGACAGACAGATATATAAAAATTATGAAAGCCATTGAAATGTATTTTTCCACGTTTCTAATAAACACGAGAGTAGGTTTTTTTCAAATGTTTTTAATGTATTGAATTTTTCGCTGTACTATTTTATATATTGTAGATAATTTGGATCGGTCATGCAGAAGATAAGAATGTATATTAAACATAATGCAACAGTTTTGAAACCATTCTGTTTGTATATCCGTATGTATTTATTATATGTATATATAAGCATATATATATATATTGGATGAGTTCAATGTAGAGACAAGTATAAAGTAGAGCAAAAATACAATCATATTACTTACATATTTTACTATAGAAATAATATATTCCTTAACCACGTGGGTGGGCTTGCCAGTTAAACGTGTGCTGTTGAATGATAAATACAAAAAGTAGCATTGGTATCCCTTTTAATATTGAACGATTCTTTTCAGAAGTTGGAGTTGTACATATTGTCCATACACAATTATACTGATAAAGTTGAGTTACGTAGGTTAAAAGTATATTTTCCTTATTTTAGATCGAAGACTGTTAATGCGCAAGGAAAACGGTAACAAAATTGTTCTATTGCTGTTCATGAGTTTTACGACGATAAAAATGGTGAGATACAGATAGAAAGATGGATGTCTTTCTTTTATAATATTTAATCTTAGTGCTAGAATGGTACAGCCATGCTATCGTCAACTCCATGTGTTTTATTGGTGTGCATTATCGTTACAACGATAAACATAGTGAAATAGGGACAGAAAGATTGACGTCTTTCATTAGTAATATCTAGTCTTAGAGCTATAATGGTAGAGCTATGCTCTAGCTACACACCAATAGAACATATAGAGTTGACCATAGTCAACTGTATATGTTCTATTGGTGTGCATGAGTTTTACAACGATAAACACAGCGAAATAGGGACAGAAAGATTGACGTCTTCGTTAGTAATATCTAGTCTTAGAGCTATAGTGGTAGAGCTATGTATACACCAATAGAACATATAGAGTTGACCATAGTCAACTGTATATGTTCTATTGTGTGCATGAGCTTTACAACGATAAACACAGCGAAATAGGGACAGAAAGATTGACGTCTTTCGTTAGTAATATCTAGTCTTAGAGCTATAGTGGTAGAGCTATGTTTAGTTACACACCAATAGAACATATAGAGTTGACCAGTCAACTGTATATGTTCTATTGGTGCATGAGCTTTACAACGATAAACACAGCGAAATAGGGACAGAAAGATTGACGTCTTTCGTTAGTAATATCTAGTCTTAGAGCTATAGTGGTAGAGCTATGTTTAGTTACACCAATAGAACATATAGAGTTGACCATAGTCAACTGTATATGTTCTATTGGTGCATGAGCTTTACAACGATAAACACAGCGAAATAGGGACAGAAAGATTGACGTCTTTCGTTAGTAATATCTAGTCTTAGAGCTATAGTGGTAGAGCTATGCTTTACACACCAATAGAACATATAGAGTTGACCATAGTCAACTGTATATGTTCTATTGGTGCATGAGCTTTACAACGATAAACACAGCGAAATAGAGACAGAAAGATTGACGTCTTTCGTTAGTAATATCTAGTCTTAATACTAGAATGGTAGAGCCATATTGTGGTCAGCTCCATGTGCTCTATTGGTGTGCATGAGCTTTACAACGATAAACACAGCGAAATAGAGACAGAAAGATTGACGTCTTTCGTTAGTAATATCTAGTCTTAGAGCTATAGTGGTAGAGCTATGTTAGTTGACCAATAGAATATAGAGTTGACCATAGTCAACTGTATATGTTCTATTGGTGCATGAGCTTTACAACGATAAACACAGCGAAATAGGGACAGAAAGATTGACGTCTCTTCGTTAGTAATATCTAGTCTTAGAGCTATAGTGGTAGAGCTATGTTTAGCTACACCAATAGAACATATAGAGTTGACCATAGTCAACTGTATATGTTCTATTGGTGCATGAGCTTTACAACGATAAACACAGCGAAATAGGGACAGAAAGATTGACGTCTTTCGTTAGTAATATCTAGTCTTAGAGCTATAGTGGTAGAGCTATGCTCTAGCTACACACCAATAGAACATATAGAGTTGACCATAGTCAACTGTATATGTTCTATTGGTGTGCATGAGCTTTACAACGATAAACACAGCGAAATAGAGACAGAAAGATTGACGTCTTTCGTTAGTAATATCTAGTCTTAGAGCTATAGTGGTAGAGCTATGCTCTAGCTACACACCAATAGAACATATAGAGTTGACCATAGTCAACTGTATATGTTCTATTGGTGTGCATGAGCTTTACAACGATAAACACAGCGAAATAGAGACAGAAAGATTGACGTCTTTCGTTAGTAATATCTAGTCTTAATGCTACAATGGTAGAGCCATATTGTGGTCAACTCCATGTGCTCTATTGGTGTGCATGAGCTTTACAACGATAAACACAGCGAAACAGAGACAGAAAGATTGACGTCTTTCGTTAGTAATATCTAGTCTTAGATCTATAATGGTAGAGCTATGCTCTAGCTACACACCAATAGAACATATAGAATTGAGCATAGTCAACTCTATATGTTCTATTGGTGTACATGAGCTTCACAACGATAAACACAGCGAAATAGGGACAGAAAGATTGACGTCTTTCATTAGTAATATCTAGTCTTAGTGATAGAATGTTAGAGTCGTGCTGTGGTCAACTCGATTGCAACATGAAAATAGACTGGCCCGACCGCTGAGATATGTATATCACATTCTCATAAAATACAAACGACAGGTAGTAGCTTCCGCTGTTAAGTTTCGTCCAGTGAGTGAAAGTTCCGGTGGTCTATTCTTCTCCATCACCCTACTCCCTCTCCAACAATTCTCCTTCCATCAGGTAAACTATTCCTACCCAAGAGACCGGCAACGTACTGAGAACTCATTTAATGGCGAGCGAAAGAAATCGCCGCTCTACATGGGTGGAGATTTCATCTTTTGTATGGATCCATTTATTCTCTGGTGGTTCGCAAGCTTGTTTTTCCTTGAACATACTATAAAAAAATCTTGTATGATTGGATTATATCGTTCATTAAATATTTATAATTATAGTTTGTGTATGATACTTCCCTTTCTCTTGAATTTATAGGAGAAATAATTTTTTTAATAACAAACCTTCTTCCTCACGTTTCATAAATCGTCAAATCTTCATCTTTAAATAAATATTCAGCTTCCTTATATTTGCAAAACTCGAAAAGCAGTTGGTGGATTGAATTGAAATATTGATACAGCATTGCATTCGAATAAGCACATTTTTATTATACCTACTAGAATTTGTCTTCGCCCATGCATGTTTCCGTCCTATTGAACCAAACTACATATATTCTAAAAATTATTTTACTCGTAAAATACTACACTATCGCCGAGTAATAATGAGCCCGATACTTTATTTTGATACTATCCTTTGATCCGATTTCTTGCCAATCGGTGCCTTGATCGATAGGGGTATCGAATTAAAAACAGGAAGGGGAGCGTATTCGATAGCCGGAACCGGGACCAAAATTGAGAACGAGGTCGAAGTCAAAATTAAATGTGAGATCGAGATTAGAAACAAAAGCGTGACCGGAATTAAGAATAGAACTGGGAACATAATTAAAAGTGGGAACGAGATTGGAATTGAACTAACGACTGATCAATGTAGACGTTGAAGGAATATGTGAGCGTAGTTGCAGGCGGAAGTCTAGTAGTTTATAATGAGCCTTCAAACTTTGATAGAAATTCAAAATATGTAAATAAAATATAAATAGTGGGAAATGTTAAAAATAGCTTGCATTACCTGATTTATTACCTATAAAATAAGCAATTATTACATACGTGACGTAGATCGATGTAACAAATAAAAAAAAAATCAGTTTTATTATTTCTCTTTCTGTCACAATGTTGACGCGAAAATCGTTTTTAACACACTTTTATAAGCTTGGGTTGTATCTAACTAACTAACTAACTATGTAACGGAATCTTTGAGCTTAATTTTCATCGGTTTCTAGATGTCTGATCAACTTGAAACTTTACACACATCTCAAGGACCGATGACAATACAATAATTTGATAACAGTTTCCCATTATCCTTATTAGGACCGCCAGGATTAATATAATCTTGGGTTGTATGTATCTATGTATGTAACGGAATTTTTGAGCTTAATTTTCATCAATTTTAAGAAGTCTGATTAATTTGAAACTTTGCATACTTATCAAGGAGCAATGACAATACAATAATTTGATAAGTTTATCCTCTTATCCTGATCAGGATCGCCAGGATCGAATAATTTCGTCACGTATCGTCTGCGTGAGAGCAAGTGGCTTATTACTGTTACTAAATTCTATTACTGTTTTGTAATAGAATTTAGTAACAGTCATAAGCATTATTAATGCTTCAAATATTGTTGTATTGTTAAAAATTACAAATTTTTACCAATCAACCGAACTAAAAAATGAAAAATAAATATAGTTTAAAAAAAACTAAAAACACGCTTTTAAAATACATTAAACTAAAAAGTGAAAAATAATCCTTAATATGAATTCAAAAAAATAATGAACAATGACGAAAATACTAGTATTATTGTAGAAAAGCGTGGGTTGCTCCATATACGAAAAATGTGGCACAAAGCGCCCACGCTTTTCCACAATAATACTAGTATTTTCGTCATTCATTATTTTTGAATTCATATTAATTTTTCACTTTTAGTTTAATGTATTTTAAAAAGCGTGTTTTTTTTTAAAGTATATTTTAAACAAGATCACTGTATCATTTTTACTCAGCCAACAGTTAATTTCGTTTCTCTCGATTGGCTTTTCTATAGCAAAAAGTGTTGTGTGACATTTTTCATGCCATGTTTCTAAACAAGTCCTGGATAATTCTAATGATTAGGATAATGTATACAGCTTGAAAAGTCAAACGGCCGAATCGAAATGTCGCTATTTAAAGTTAGTGAGGCTATCTCAAAGTTGATCCGAGTCCTCTGTGGCACTGTCTAAATATTAAATAAGCGTGCACAAAGGATAAGGAAGGTGGAAATTCTATATTTTTACTTGCAAGCCAGCAGATGGGTCACATATGAGTTCATTTAAAGTTTGCACTTATATTACAAATTATTTTATTTCAACAACATTCATATAGATAGTTTTCGAGGTATGAGCATCTTATACTCTTGAATAGTTTCTTTCTTCGTCAGGGAAAAAAATAAATTATAAGCATTTAAAGCGAGAATAATTTATTATTATCATACGCATAATAATTTTTTTTTTGGTTATATCATATTTAAGAAAATCTACAAAAAAACTACCTTATAACATTCAAACGAATATGTATTTGTTTTTGCAAGCTTTCTGAAGATGGATTTGTTCATCTTTCTGGGAGTCAAGTAGGGCTATAATTTTTTAGTGCTAGGGGCACCTTTAAGACGAGAATGTCTGAAACAGATAATAATGCAAAACCTTATTTTAAATTTAATACTCAAAGAAACTATGTGGAACATTCTGCGAATGCAATGTAACTAGTGTTAGCGTGTGGAGAAAAATTTAAAGTACATTCCTTTATCGTCGTTTTTATTATTATTCCATTACCATCATCAGCGCCTCCACTCCAGCCGTGCTTCAGTCGCGCTGAAAGCGATGAAATCCTGAAACGCCGCATAAGGCATAGTTAGTACATCATATCGAAACTATGAAGAACAGTGTAAGTTTTCTTGCAGTACAAAAAGAGAGTGAAAGGATCATATAGCCAACCGACTTATATGTATGTAAGCTCTTTAAGTTTTGGCTGTTCAGAAAAGGGAGACAAGAAAGATAGATAGATGCTATATGGTGCAAATAGACGAGTGGATGAAGACGTGTTACGCTATTACTCATATGCTTGATGAGATATGCCTCTGGAATTTAAAACATTTCGGCTGCTGCTTTCTTCTTGTTTGTCTGTCGTTTGCTAGCTTGATCCAATTTCTGTAACCGTGTATATTGCTGGTCTTCATTCATAAATTTTCCTAAATAAATGTAGGCTGCCTACTTTCTGTTTCTGCTGTATAGATGGGTGCTGCATGTAGCACATTATATTCTTGTTGTTTACGCATGAAGTGCCTGTAATAGCAGGTTCCCTTGGCTTCAAAATGTTTCATTACGGTTTTGACTTGTAATATTTTACTATATTATTATATTTTGAAGCATTTTATAATAAAATATTATGAATCATTTTCATTATCATTTGTAACTGAACTTTCTTTATGTTACCTATTTTACCAAACGTGGAAAAAAAAAACTATTTGTATACTGAATCTCAATACTCTCATCGTAAGCAGAGCTATTGTCATATATCTTTTATTTTTTATTTAGTTATGTGTTTGAGTACGATTAAGTTTGCACGACGTACTTACTGTGTAAAATATTAAATTAATGAATAAAACAAGGTCTCCTTTGAAAGTCAATATGACAGTAAAGTTTAATTTTAAATTTTTTCATTCATATTCAGTAAATCGCGTTTAAAAAACTTAAAATGACATTTCATGGTTGCAACGATGATAGAACTGATCGTTTACCTGTATGTAGCATCAGTGTAGATGTATTATTTCATTTTGTGTAATATTTTGATGAATGAATGATGGATCATTTGTAAGGAAACCCATCAGACGTTCCATTGATAGGCACGGGTTTCCTTTGAGATGTTCTTACCTTTCGGTTTATACTGTACAATGAAAATGGAACGCTTTTATAATTAGGTCTAAGATGCAATTCAAAATTTTATGAATTTTAAATTTTCGTTAAACAAAGTTATATAGCAAGAGCTGTTGTACTGTATCCGAACATATTATTGAAAAAAATCCCTGGTATTGAACTACTCGGATATCAAATTGTTTCATATGATGTATAAGTGTTGTAAAAGTTTTATTAATTATTCAGTATTCTGTATTTTTGAGCGAAAAAATGTATCTTGCCCATGATAATCTCGAGTTTCTTGTTCATCTTCTCAGGGTGAATCAGTATTTGAAGTGAGTGGTAATGTTAATGTCAAATACTACAATTATGAGTATTTCAAGTGTAAATTCTATTACTTAAGAAATAGAGATATTTTTGATTTAATTTGGGTAGATCATAATCAAATATATTATTTTATATGATATACCTATTTTGTGTATTTATAATTTCATTACATAACTTTCATAGACTATATGTAATAGCTATTTCTTCTCAAATTAATGGAAATTAATAAGGAACTTTCAAGTTCGTTTGCTTTAACTTTACTATACCTAAGAGAATTATCGTATTGAAAATTTATAGTAGTTGTAGTAACTATATTTAAAATAATAAGTATCAGTTTAGATATTATAAACTCAACTATTCAAAAAATATACAGTGAAAAACATTGAATATTTTATTTAACCAAAGTGAATTTCACACAAAACATTTTGTAAGATTGTAAAGATACAAATTAAACGTTATTACATAAGAAATTCCACGTTATTACTTCTTTGTCATACATTCATTGACAAAAAAAATCTCTTATAAACCGCGCGGTTGAGAATTTCATAGATCGTAGATAAGCTACATTTTATAACTCCACCTTTTGCACACGTATCGTATTGAGTTTTTCGAAATATTTAACCCAACCGACCGTTATGTAGTACCATCGACGACGGCCGGCCGTTTAACCGGCGCGTGCGCCGCCGTGCCGGTGCGCCCGCGCTGCCGCGGTAGGATATAAACAGCGATGCGCACGGCGTGTTTTACGTCTCGGGTCGGAGGTAGGCCGCTGAGCAAACAGAAGGGCATTACACGTGCACCGCATAACTCTACGCCATAGACACGTATTATTACGGAATGCAACGGAACAAATATCGAGCCGTTTGGTCCGGTGCCCGCGCGCTGCTCCCGCGCTCGATCGCCCATTCATCGTCCTCGTGTCTCGACGATGTTCGTTTTTTTGTCATTATACCGTTCTGTAGGAGTTCAGGACGCAGTCGATTTAGTTGAGTTACTAGCAATTCGTACGTTATTCATCGATTTATCAAATTACAGCGGATTATTCTTGTGGCACCGATACGTTACTTTGTAAAAACGATAAAAAAAGATTGCAAAATCTCATTCTGTAACACTCTTGAAAATCGCGGTGCTACTGGTTCTAATATTTATAAGGGTTGTCTTTGTTTTCTATTAAACATCAAAGAGTCTATATTATAATTAGATACAATCGGTTTTCGCCCATTATAAAATTAGGGTCTTAGATATTTATATTTTTTGTATTGTTTGGATATATATTTTTTGGATTCTTGTCTTTTGACGTGACAACGTCTTAAATTAGGTTGGCTGGAGTCACTTATGAAAAATGTAACGCTCGGTAACGTAACGATGAGTCACCGAACAGAGAGGCCCGCCATCAACTATGATCGGTCTCGCGCAGCACTAGAGAATTAGTGCATAGCTTAATTGCAAGTTATTGTATGTATATTGTATATAAATACGTATGTATGTAAAGGTAAAAATAAAATTTTGTTAATATGAAATTCAGTGAGATTCTTTGTATAAATTAATGTTTTAAATATAATTCTTTGTATAAATAAATGTTTTAAATTGTTACTATTATTTCATCCTTCTTCCTACTATACGAATGAATATTCACATTAAAATGATTTTACCATTCAAAGTATACCGACTTTACAGGCAACCAAATTTCTTTTTGTTTCGGACACTCGGTTTGTATCCACAACTTAAGGTTATATAAATCGGATACTATCATATTTCTTGCATTAGTATCGCTGTAGCACAACTACTAACGAATTAGTATAAAAATTGTAAGAAATATTTTCCTGCGTAAAAGAGACACGGTAAAAAATACAAAACCATATACAGTTCTAACGCTATCGTAGTCTATGGCGGCCGCATACCAGTGAGGTGCAGCGGCGGCGGTACGGCAATGAATGAAGAGGTACCAGCAACGCAACCCAAATACCAGAGATTTTTGAAGCGGCGCGCACGGCGAGTCGGCCCGCGCCACGTGTGCGCTCGCCGCCACACGGAGCTTTTACTGTTGACTCTTATTACTCTGTGGTCCTGTGCCACACGCAGGCTAGCTGTGCTGCGGAAGCTCATAGAAATACTATCGCTTGTACACATAGACAGGTAGTTGCGAGTAATAATAAAGAAATATTTGACAGTAGAAGAAATGAAATTGGTATTTAATTATGTATCTACTTATTTTTTAGCTAATAGTTTCAAATATTACTTTTTGGAGAGCATTAGGCTGAATAAATACTAATTCGTAAGTACTATTCATATTGTTGATAATATGATAATAGAATTCTTGATGAAGATTTTTCAAGAAAATTTCAATAGTATTGAATGTTCAAAACTATCCTTTTCATTTCTCTTACTTTAAATTAGGGTTATCCCAAAGTATTGTTTTAAATTAACCTAAAATGGCTTTATTACAACGACTTGGATACATATTATAAATGTTAAATAACAGGTATCTATGTCAAAAAAAAAATTGAAAATGGTTCATTCCGAAGTCACACTACATGTCATAGTTGCAACAATAATTTCAAGTAGAACTAATTGATTGCATATGAAGGTAATCAATTATTAATTTAAACAATTACGTATATAATACTTAAATATTCTATGCGATACTTAAGTGTTATTGTAATTTAAAAGAAATATATAGAAAATAAGTAAGACTATCGAAAAATTGTCATTCATCGTATTCTACATATTATTTATGTCACGAAGACTGTCGTTATTGGTCACGTTCACGAGCAACTTTTTTACATCATTTTTAGACTTAGTTTTTCACGGTGTTATAAAAAGTAATACAAAAATCAACACGACGCACTCTTGCTTTCTGACATATCATGTCAATTACACACACACACACACACATTATTTTTTGTTTTTCTTTTTTCAATCGTGAAAAGAAACTGTAGTCGTATCTAAGTAAGAGTTTCCATAATCCGGTCTTGCATTTCGATGCCAGAAATATCGCGGCAGTGCCTATTTCTAAAAAAAAAACAGACGCCCATCGTGTTTTACTTTCATACATCTAACATCACAGGTCTTACTCCGTTTGTTCATTTTAGAGCCGGTTTTGCTTTGGTTTACAAATTTGGGGCTTTAATCGTTTTGAATGGTACATGGATATTTTTATACATTAATGAAATACGTGTGATATATAAATATTTATATATGCACAAATTATCGCATTAAAATTGAAAGCAATAAAAATGGTTAAAAAATGGAATGATTGCGAGAAAATTTTATGGTTTTACTTTGTTTTACCATTTTACGCCTAATTTTGAGAGGAATGTTCTTGGCTGATGTAAATTCATGTTTGACCATTATTTCTGGTCAGTCAACGGCGACGGTGGCGACGCCTTCGGCTAGCTAGCGGAAGGCATGATTAATCCACATATAGATATTGTGTAAAACACATGAATGTTTTTGGTTGTTCGTTTGTGTGGTTATAATTCACTGCAACTGCGTATATAATCGTATACGACAGGTACAAGTTTAATAGTAATGTGGTATTATAACTTGGTACATACCATAATGAATTAAAATCGCGGCGTAATTGCTTTTCCTACTAGTACTAGTATTACATATAGTTTAAGAACAATACAAATACTACATAACTACCTACGTATAGTACACGTGTACATTATATTATAGCATATTACAATACACGTAGTAAAAGATAAATACTTAAATATTTATCTATGCGTTGTTTGGCAAGTGAGAGAATGGGAGGAGATACAGAAACAAAGAGAAAAGGTGGAGGGGATATGAAGGGGGAGGTTGGCAAGAGGGAAAGCGAGCACGTAGGAGAGACAGATACCTATAGAGCGAGATAAAAGGAAGAGTGATTGAAATCGGTAATAGAATCAAGATCTGGATTGGTAATGAAATTAGAATCAGGTTTTGGATCCACATCAAATGAAGATCAAAAATTCATAAAAAATCTTTGTCCACGCGAGCCGAGTCACGTCATTTCTCCGTTCTAGTCATTTTCCCACTTTGTCTTCAAAAGACTCGCGAATGTTGACGCAAGGCGGGCTGTGCTTATTTTTAGTTATTAGGAGCATTTTACGGTTGTATAAACCTATTTTCTTGTCCAATTCTGGTTTTTACGTCTCACTGCAGGGACACTTTGTATGATAATTTTACTGGTCGTGAAGCTTGGTCCTCAAGTCCTTGGGGTTGGTTCAGTGCGAATTGGGGATACCGGATGTCGTTGCCAAGGATGCAGAGATAACTTTGGGGACAGTCGCGTTGACTTGCTTTTTAGTCACGGAGCATGTGAAATAATTTTGCTTAAATTAAAAAGTCAAAAAAAAAAGAAAGAAATGCGTTGCCGACTCGTCAATCATTTATCACTGATCACCTACATCGTAATGCGCTATTGAACCTTAATAATTTAATAAGAGTATATTTACCGCGTATTTTGCTCTTTTGTTGTCCGATCTATCAATGGAACTCCTATTTTTCAATGATATCAAGGAAATATAATGCGAATTTGCATATACGTAAATCTCGAACACTTCAATTTCTTTTAAATCGCTTATTTGTTCCACACATTTCGTCTTAGACCTGTAACAATAAAGCTGAATGAGAAAGTTTTTAAAATATGGAAGTCCCAAATGTGGATGGGTCCTTACAACGTCGTGGCTTTTTGGATTTAAAATATTGTATTTGACCAATAATGGTATAAGATTTGAACAATAAACATATATATTTCGAACTAAAAGTAATACTTATTAATGTTTAGCTATTTGTTATACTTTTGTTTTTTAAAATTTGTTAAAAGTTTTTTTATTAAAAGCGAGTTTTAAAGGTTACTATAGTTTAGATTAAATTAACTAATACGGCGGTGGCAGGAAATATTTCGCTGTTTCCACTCTTAAGATGAAACGCCGCACTTAATGCTGCTTATTAATACGGGCCCAAGACTGGTTGGTGGTTACTAACTGGAAGGCCCCGGGTTCAAATCTGGATCGCAAGCAGTGACCAATGTGTTTTAACTTAAGCTAAATTAAAAGTCACTTACACAGTGCCTCGGAAAGCACGTAAAGCCGTCGGCCCCGGACGTTTCTTAACAGCTCCCGACCCGCACCGGTCCAGCTCCGAGACACTAGATCTGACACAGAAAGACTGCGGGAAAGTGATCGAAGACTTGGCAACGTATCGATCGATAAAACTATGAAACATATAAAAATTGTTACCAAATCAAATATTTTCATATTCAGTAAATGTCACATCGGAAAACGAATATTTTCATTTTCATTCTGATGCGTATGGTTAGACTGGAAAACGGGGAGTAACGTCCTCGAAGCCGAGCCGACGGGCTCACCGACAGACGGCCCGATACTTCGAATTCAATAACGTGGCAGATAACGTTTTTCCCACGTTTTTACGGGAAGGTGTCGCGGTGGGGTCCCGCATACCCCTTCGGCGCGGCGCCAGGTACATCGGGCCCGTGTATCCGATGCATTTCTAAAAGGAATAGCTTTTGTACGTGCCAACAAGGAATACGTTCACAGGGGTCGGGTTCAATGCTCCTTGCCTTGTAACTTGCCTTTCAATTAACTCGTATTTAATGCAAGTTTCCTATGCGTGATGGTTTTAAATTCTTCGAGTTCGCAAAGAGAATTAATTGCTCATATGATTCTTGATACGAAAAAAATCATAACTTTATATTATGAATTTTTAAAATAAAAGTCATGCAGTAATTCTGGAAAACACGTTAATAAACACAGTAAATGAAGCGAAACACGTCATTGCAGCATTGCTTAAACGCATTCAGGAATTAATGGCGCCATAGAAAATGTGAACACTGCGTTTAATCGCACTAATAACGAAAGCGATTATCCAGTGTGGAAAGTGATCTTTAAGTTGCTCAGTTACATAAGAGAATCAGCTTCCGTATTGTATTGTAGAGAGCTTCGTTTAATAGTTTTTAATAGTGACTATGACATTCTTATAAGAAAAATGTTACTAGTTTACCTCGATTATGCATACATAACAATTATCGATTCTGCCTTTTATGAAGATTCACTAACACGCTTTATTTCACAATAAAATAACTAGAATCATATTTTTGAAAACCCTTAGAAAGCGTATTAAATATTTTAGAAATTACTTTAATAATTGAATGAACCAAAATAAGCACATCTGTTCTCATACGTAACAATAGGGATTAAGCCATAAAAGGCTAATAAATATAGAAATATTTAGTAAATATTCATAATGCCTTGTATTGCATACACATGCGGGCGAATGTTATACAGAGAAGTTGTGTCGATTCAAACTGTCAAAAATAATTAAGTGCATTGATCGTGCATTACTAGACGTAAATTTTATAATGAAACGTTTTTGTTACGCTATATTGATGATAGACATGCATCTAAAAGTAGAAATTAGTACGTGTAGTGTAGATTTGCTGTGAATTGTAACCGAATTGTAACCGAGTTCGATGTACAGTGATCGATCATATTAAATGAAAAATTATGTTTGAGTTTCGTGTTTTTACACTGTCAATAGTAGGTTACAAGCATGCAACAATTTTTTTTAATTCTTATCATCGTCTGAACTCCATATTTATCATCCGTATATGTAATACGATAATAGATCCGTAGTGTCTGTATATTAAAAATATTTGACAAAAATTAATAACAGTTGATATAAAGAGTGTAACAGGATACAATCAGACTATTTTTGGAAGCGTCGTTTGTCTGTTTTAGTACTCTGTTAAATAGAGTTCCACAGGTAACTTGAACACTTGAGGCAATACTTATATGTTTTATTCCATAAAAGTCGGTTCACGGAAAGCATGTTGATTTCTAAAAAATAATTCCACGCATAAGAAGTCGCGGGCACGGCTAGTTCAGACGACAAACGACCACACGACACGTCTTCCCCATTTACATATACAAATAGGTGGATACTGTAAGCGGTATCGATGCTCGGGCTTCAATATAAGCGACCGACGCACGTCACAATACGCATCTCTAGGTATATTTTATGCTAAAACACACACCTCAAGAATCGTCGCTGGTGTCGAGTTCCGAGAGATTTATAAAAATTCATAGATTTCATATCACATGAAATACGTCTTCTGCTTGCGACACTAGCTAGCGTCCATGCAAAGTTCGACTTTTCCTATCAATTTTTGTGTTTTATTTTATATTGTATTTTAGCTTTATAAACTGCGTGAACTTCTTATGCGGTATAAACTCTAGCGGTTATTGTATGCATAAGTGTAAATTCGTATAAGAAATATATTTATATCGAATTGAATGAAGTTTTTATTAGACGGTTCAGTCATTTATTATGCTTCAACATGAATTTTAATTATAAATGTTCATTTGAGACATTATTTACAATTAGTGGGCAATAAATTTAATTACATATGCATAAGTTTTAATTACATTACTAGTGGGGAGCCCGTTTTATGCGCTCCTGATGCAGACGTGGTCAATTAAGGAACATTCCGTAATAACAAATTCGGTCGGAAGTAAATTTTGCTTGTTTGATTTCATGAAATCCCTTTGTAGAAGGTTTATCGCGCCGATAATAACGCGGAAAATTATTTCACTAAAACCCTAAAAGTGCAATAATATCGTTAGAAAAAAAAAAACTGGAACCGTGTTCATAGAATTCATTCAATCACTATAAATATTCTGTACTATACCTTTACCATTTATTCATTATCGGTCGGAGGCGCGCGCCTGGGCTAGATGAAGGGCGGTGAACGAGATGTGCGCTAATTCATACCGAGCCTAAACAGGCGCGCTTTGACAAATCGGTTGTAGGTAACGTTTACGAAGCTATCGGAGAAAGAGTGGTGGTTTTTTTTTTTAAATGCCGGCTTACGCTATGAAATTATTTATAAAAATAATTTCCTGTAAGTATAAAAAAGGTTGTGGAATCACATTTCGTTCATAAGTATAAATTTTAAACTGACCGAATTAATAAATCATCAATTTCAAATGACAATACGAGGCGAGTTAAGTTGAACCCTAGTTTTAAAACAAAAATATCATGGAAATTCTTTGAATATATCTACGATGCAATGATTAGGGTGTCGAATATGCTACCCCAACAATTGAAAGCCTACTTTCAAACGTCCATGTGATTACAATGTAGCTGTTTTTCTTGATAGATACCACATGCTTAAACTGATAAGAAATCATTTTGAAAATAAAGGCATGTTCTTAGATAGCGATGAAAAAGAAGTTTGGACTATTTAGTAACAATTGAATGACTCACAAGAAAAAAAGGTTTTCGTTTAGCACATAACATCACAAGAAAACATATTGAATTCAGAAAAAAAACATCATGAAGGTAAAGTTAGCTTCTCAATTATTAAGTAGACGCGTCGCGCTAGCCTTACAATTTCGTAGACTAAATTTGTATTTGTAACAACTCAAAAATAGCAGGCCTATAGAAAGTTTTATTTTGAGATTAAACAATTTATTTATACTTTAAAGTCAAGAAATATTATCGATGACGCGTTTAGTCAATTAATTTATAACGGTAATAAAGGAGGAATATGTGTTTTTAGATTAAATGAAAAACTACAATTTAAAATTAAGCATCAGAACAAAAATTCAATGAGTGCAATCATATGAAAAGTATTAATATTAAAAGTTACAAATTCTTTTTAAGTACAAAAGCAAACGTTTGGTTTTTAAGTATGCTAATTTGTCTCGAAACATCGTCAACTAATGGAAGAAAAGAAGTTGAACTTTCTACCTTCATACAGGTTCAATCAATATCATATAAAATTATTCTTTAGCGCGATTAGGACACATGGTGGTTAATAACGATTATCTTAATACGAAACAATTTAAGGGCATATACAGAAAACTCCTTTGCCATTTAGTATTAAAATCATGCAAAAGAGGAAACTGTATTCCTTTGGAAAACATTGCTATTTTTAATTGTTCTTCGGCTGTTAAGCGAATAAATTCTACCAAATCATCACTGCATTTTCATGGAGAAGATTCAGAGTTATTTATGTCTTTAAATTCCAAACCTGCTGGTAATGACTATTTGATAAATGAATATATCAATGTGCCTCAGACAACAAATTTTATACATCACTTTAAGGGACAGGTAGCTGGATTTGTGGTACGATATCTCAATATGAAAATTAAATACAAATATTGTATAAATAATAATAAGTCAAAAGAAAGACAGGTTTCATAAGTTTCAGAAGATGTATTTTTGAAGTTGTACTTATTTAGGCGCGTTATGAAAAAAAGATGAGAGTGAAATTTTGAAATGCGCGCATCAGTGTAACACAAAATTAACAGGTTAAAGCTGCCGGCTTTGAATTCGAATGAATGTCGAATTCGAAACATAATGAGAGAATTTATTTAATAATTTACACTTAATGTAAGAAAATAAATATTTATTTATTATTTTATTGCAATTAATTATTTGCATGCAATTAAAAACTATTTTTTAATGATGCCAAAGAAGTATAACTTCTCACGCGCGTACATAATTATACGCGCCCAATTTTTAATATGTCTTGCTTCAGTCTGTATTACGCCTTAAAAACGAGGTGTCAGAATCTATACCACCCTCTGATTATAAAGAAATAATTATATATGCAATGAAGTCATTTATAGGCGGTAGGAATTATTTCCCTTACGATTTAAGCCACGTCAGTGGTTTAAATCAGGAAATAAATTTAAACCGTAGTGTAGTCGAAAAATATTTGCAGACCAGACTGCATCACGTTTCAAAACGCAAAAGCTTGCCACTAAGTAATAAGTCTAAAAGGCAAATTTATCGAAAACAATTACAGATACAATGCTTACAATTTTTCCATTAAACTTTTATTTGTTTATAAATTTAAGACTTGTAAATAAAAAAAAAAAATTCAAATATAATTTTATAAATATCACTTGATTTTAAATGGCTTTGCTGTCATTCATAGTTTACAAGAACCCATAACATACATTCATTTCATCTCATACCCTATTTCTGTGCACATTGTATTTATATAATAACATTAAATACGGCTATGCACACTACTTGACCAACTAAATACACGTCCCTTAGGCACAAGGGTCTAAACAATTGGCAAGCTTGTAAAAAGCATTGTTTTGAAGAGAGGACTCCATCTAGTCAAGACGCGCTGCCGCCTACCAATAATAATTTTATGCTTTTTATAAACAAAAATAAATTTTGCTCTGATTTGATGTTTTCACAAGTTATTAAATGTGTATGCATATAACATTGAGCTACAGCGAAATAGAGTCGACCTATGACAAATTTCGTATTGTAAGCGGGTATTATTTACCTAAAAAAAAAAATCGCAACATCCTGAGACTTACGTACAAAAATATTTATAATGGCATTTGTAAAGAATTTGTCGCAAATAAATTCAAAATTTTTGAATTTCCTAGCATATTAAGTTTTCATAGAAGGAAATTAAAAATATTCTTCCAAGTACATGTCTTCATTACGATCGACGCTATAATTGCAAATGTCAGATGACAATCGTAAAAATATATGTTATTAATGTGCTACAAAGGAACGATTTTCGGATTTTTCTTAGCTGTGCTGTGAGATCTTGCTTTTGCCAAATTTCATTATTTTGAGTGTATGGAACGTATTCTGTAGGTTTTACTCACAAAGTACAAATATTTGACAAAATTGCTGTATCTTTTAAATGTATTGACTGAGAAGCTTGATTTTTACAGTTCCACGGAAACATAGAATTGAGTTTTTCTTATTGATTTCATCTTAATATCTCTATCCGTTCCTGATATAAAAAAAATGCAATAAGGATAGACAGAAAAGCAAATGAACTGATAGACTGTCTGACAATAAAGTGATCCTATAAAGATTCTGGTTTCCATCTTGAGGTACACAACCCTAATACTTAATCAATGTAATAACATAATAATGGCTTTTCATAATTTTCCGTAAGTATACATTTCGATTTTTATTTTATGATTTTTAAATATCAATTATTAAATATATATATATATATATATATATATATATATATATATATATATATATATATATATATATATATATATATATATATATAAACCGGTTGTTTGAATATCGGGTGAAAGAATCATGATAGTTAATCGGAAAATATTGTTAGGTAAATATTTTATTTATGCAAAATGTTTAGATGTTTTATTCCTTGTTTCGTGTATTATGCACCGATATTTATTACACGATTCCAAAAAAAATTCTCCCTTAAATCGGTTAGATATATGACAATAATAGTTTTTGTTATTTCAAAATTAAGAGTTGCATCATAAATATAATTTTGCTGTCGTCATCATAAGGTTTTTAACAACTCGTGTTTCCAATGACAGAAAAGGCAAGGGCATATGGCCAAATTTGACTTCCGGTTTTCTGTAAGATTTGGTAATAAAACTAAGATATAAAGGTACAAGTGGAAAAAATAGATGCATAATTTCCATTGCCTCTTGAAACAGTTGTGTCAACATAGTTTACACAACTGCTTATACTTCCATTATTGATTCGACTATTTAATTTTAGTTGCCACTTTCATAAACTAAATACACAGCTTTTTAATCGTTAGTAAAAATTACTACATACAGTATATTATATTGTATATTTATTATATTGCATATTGGTATAAAAATATATTACATATAGTTATAATATAACGTACGTAATACGTATATTATATTATCGTATAGTAAAATATATAGAAGTTATAATAACTACATAACTGTACAATTGAGATCGAGCTTAAAATTCTTTATACGCACGGGTAGACGAATTTTTGTAATTTTAAATTTAGAAATTATTAAATCAAAACAGAAACTCCAAAACTATATCATATATTTCTAATTAAAATCTGTTTTCATTAGGTCAACTATAAATCAAACATTTCTAGAATATTCATAATGCGCCACATCGTAGGTAGTGCGAGAAAGCTTTTTGTTATAATTGAAGTTTAGAATTTTAATACCTTATGTTTATAAACGTGATTTCAAAAAGCTTATGACTCGTCCCCCCTTGCCACACGATGTCACACTTTGTTGAATCCCCCTCCCGCTCTCTTGAAGTGTGATGTAATATATGGCTGGACTCCAATCACGAACTGGATCCTATTCACGATTCAATTTCTATGCCTATTCTTTTCTTTCTCTTTCACTATCTTGCTTTTCTATTCTATCAAACTCTCTACTCATATTCCTTCCCCCTCCCCCGCCCTTCCGCTCTCTCTTTTTCTCTGCTTTCCCTCTCCCTCTTAATTCTTATCGCCTTCCCCATACCACTCCTTAGCCAAGTAAAGCGAATAAATAACTTTGTTGACAATGTATTTATACTGTATATGTAGCATATGGTGATGTGTATTTTTTTATAATTTTTATAGTGTAGAAGTTATGTCGCATTAGGACAAATAATATGCCGCGATATATTTTCGTCCTGTTATCCGTCATCAAGATTGCTACTAGTAATACACTAGGTCCACCTGTCATAACCAAATGTAGACTAAAACTTGGTCAAATAATGTACTTTCATACTAAAAAACAATAGTTCTCGAGTTATAAGCGCACAAACGGACAGTTACAGACAGAGACGTTATGTTTTATAATATCATGCACAAACACACACACACATCCACGCACACGCGCACGCACACGCAAACACACACACTGACAAAATATATAGTTAAGAATTCCAGAACAACCACAAGTAAGAGTATTTTGTGATGAGTATGTTTAAGTGGTTTTCCGGGCTTTCATTTTGTGTTCGCACTTGGGAAAAGATCAGTCATTAAACTAGCCATCAGTAAAAGGTTGAAATGAATTGTTACTTCAAGAGGGTGATTCTCAAAATTACATGACTTAATGTCTCATGTGGCATTGGCGAAAAATAACTAACCAAAGCACTAGGTTGTATTTTCGATGTCTCGATATAGGATAAATTACTTGATCTGTATTATTAAATACAGATCAAGTAATATTTTCTTTAAGTGTTTTTTCGCCAATTTTTAGTTTGTCATATGAAACACATGAACTGATAATCACTCTCTCAGATGAGACATAAAATGTTGCTTAGTATTTCCTTAAAGTATTTTTAAAAATTTAGAAAAAGATTTTTTCAATAATTAAATAATCAATCCTAACATTTAGAATTATAATAAACTAGGAGCTTAATTAAAATTCATTAGTATATAATTAGAATTGTGGTAGATGTGGTAGGGCCGTGATGTTTGCTGCGCTACGAAAATGTATCGGTTGGACAGGGGAGATATCATATTCTCGCAAACTACAGACGTAATGTAGCAGTTTACGTTGTTATGGTTTGTTCTGCGAGTGATAGTTTCAGTGGCCCACTCCCCTCTCCATCGGATATTCTACTCCTGCCTAAAATGGGCGGCGGTGATCACATACTCATTTGCCCCTTGAAATGTTCTATAAAAAATAATACATACTATATTAAAAATTATTGAATTATAATATAATTTGAATTAGTAACATTTGTTTCAAAACGCGTAAGATTTTAAATTCTAATAATTAAAATTGTGTCATAATAAAACATATATACCGCTTTTGATTATTTTTCTATTCGTATTATGAACGTCTAGAAGATTCTAAGAAAATCTCGAAACCCTGTTATAGGACAGGATATGACAATCGTACCTTTCACATCCGAAGAAAATCCGTTAAAGTATGAAGTTTAATAAATAGAGTTTAATATACTCTTTATTTAGATTAATAATAATTGCAAATGTGTGCACAGACCCGATGCGTTGATGTTATAGATAGTGGTATTACATGTCATTTTCGATAGCTAGACGTGGGAATATCTTAATAATATAAGTGAGCAATTCTTGTATATCTATATAAATTTATACATGGCTATCTCGGGAACGGCCCAAGTGAGTTCGACGTAAACTTTTATTTTGATAAAGTTTCGCTTAAGAAGTTTATCTAAATAAGTTTCTTCTCAACAAAAACGAGTTAAAAAAAATAATCGTGAACGTTGCTTTATTTACAACAATTTCGGAGAATTTTAGGGTAATTACATTATTGCTATGTCATTGTCTCTCAATAACAAATGACACTACTGCATGACGTACAGTACAGACGGCGATAAAATAAATAAAATACGTAAATATATTTTATATAATAAACAGTGTATGTATACTATGTGTTTAAATATTTGTTATTGGAAATGAACACAACAACTTTTTGTATGGGAAGTCATCCCATTTCAGTCGTAAACTCGAAAAACGCCGACCAAAGTTCGTTTGTTCTGGTACTTTTATTTTGAAAGAGTATCGTGAGAGATAGAATGAGAATTATATTTTGCTTGTTTCTATTTAATAATTTTCTAATATTGTTATCTAAATAGACTAGTAAGAAACTTTAGGAATGAAACTAACTACTTAAAAGTATTTAAATGATTCAAGTTGATATCCCTAGCTCTACCTATTTACATTTCTAAGTGGGTAACACGAGATCCAAGCAAAGAATCTAATATTAAATTGATGGCAAACTTGAAAGTTTTTAGAGGTTTTGAATGCGTTAGAAAAGGTAGAAAGGTAAGTTAGGGTAAAACGGCTAGGCAAAATGTAGATAATTGTGATGAAAATTGGAACTATTCTCTGCAGCAGTAGTAATCATGAAACGTAATATGAATAACAGACGAAGAGCGAGGGCGATTCAGTGGTTAACGCTTTGCTTTGGTATCCGAAGGTAGCAGGCTCGAACCCTGATCACAGATGATCTGATCAATAGCTTGTTTTTGGCTAGGTTAATCTATAATTAGAAACATCTCTCGGAGGTATGTTATGCCATTTGTCCCGGACAATGTCAACGCATCGGTGATGATGATAGCTCCCAATTAGTACTGATCCAGCATTTATGGTCTATGATCTGAACGTTTCGATGCTTCAACAGTAAGATAATTGGAAAGGGCGCCTCAGTATAGTTGGATGATTAAAACGTGTCAGTAAAAAAGGAATTAAAGAAGGCTTTAGCTACGTATTTAAAAGTTAAACGAGTACAATTATATTTGAAAAACAAGTGTGTGTATAAAAGGTTCTTAAGGAAGTAGGCTTGAGGAACTTTAATGATGAAGTACCAATTAAGCTCACGAGGAATTGACGGAACATTTCAAATATTAACACGCGTACAGTATTTCTATTCTCTATAGTAACTCATGCATTTGATTCCGGGATGCATCATTGATGCAGTTAAGCAATTTAGGTTCATCAAAATGGACGTAGTTAAATAGAATAGAATTGAAAAATATCTGGAGAACTCAAAACTCCTACGTTATATAGAAATCAGTTCAGTACTTTTTTAGTCCCGTAGTGAAGCAGGTTACATTACTACTACTCACGTTTTTCCACTTTCTGGTGAGTTGCAGAAAAATCTGAAAATTGAAGGATCTTAGGAATCAACCGGCGTAATGGACGGCCTGGCGAAAGTGTGACTCCGAGGATGACTCCACTCTAACTAAAAATTTAGGACCCTGAAGTGATTATCTCTTTAATAGCTATTGACTCCAAGAACAACGAATTGCTTTAATAAGTTTTTGATTACGTTTTTTTTTATTATCTTTTAGAAAAGTTATTTCATACAAACGCAAGACGAATTTCTGGAGTGTAATAATAATTTGTCAGTCGTCTTTAATGAAAGTCGAACTACGTCATTTGGCCACTAAAATGGAATTAAACATGAACGTACATAAAGAACAAAACAAACAAAAAGTCATTGATAAGTGGTTATCAAGCACATGTTTGTCTATAGTGCTGTCGAAAAGGTACGGGAAAGACGACAGATCTCTTTCACACACCGCAAATACGTCCGTCATTGGCTTTTGAAAAGGTGGCGTTCGTGACCCATCCTGTATACACTTCACACCGTGCATCACGTGACTCTTTACTTCCTCAAAAAACAGAGGTTTTTGGCAACATAAATATTAGAGGTTTGACATTTACGGAGTCAGAAGAGGGTGTAGTAATTTTGAACCAATACATGGAAAACGTACCCTCAGAGTGGGTTTTCTCGTTAGAAAAATGTTTTGAGCATTAGCACAATTAATAAAATGTAAAGAACAATATTTTAAAAAATCGACTAAGTGCGGGTGGAATTTAAGCAACGAGGGTTCTTTACACGCCTAGTGTAAATACGTAATGTATTTCCAAAATAAATCATCCTTTTTTTTTTAGTTTTAGTTTCTTTTTTCTTATTATTTATCAAAAAAATTGTTATATTAAAACATATTTTGTGAAATTTTGATTGGCTATCAATTACGGTTCACTTTCTACTTTTAAATGTAGAGCAAAAAGACAGACTGCGTAGGATTAGTTATCAGTACGGAAAGCTTATATACGTAATACTAAAAAGCAATTAATGTATTACTTTATTTGTAAACTGTTTTATTAATGATTTTCTATATTCAGTGTCTTGCGTAATTAACGGTAGGCAGGAACTAGAAAGCGCAGAGAGAACATGCCCAACCGCACTTACTTATTATGCACCATTATCTCTGTGGGATGTCGGGGTAAAACAGATGGCACAACCATCGTCCTCACCTATTAGAAACCTTGTGCTTCTTTATATGCGGAACGGAAACTTAAAAATATTCTACGGAACCGTGACTGTGGACTAAGATGATTACGCATCTAGACAGGGCTCAGGACGGAATCGTTTTACAGAGCTGTATACGTGGCCAGTTTACTAGTTTAGAAATGACGCTTTTAATTTCCAACAAAGCATCCGCTGTAAACAGTACTGCCTTGATATATGTATAAACATAAAAGCAAAAAATGTATGTACATCAAAGTTAGAAGTTAATAAAATATTTTTTTTTGTATATTTTCTACAACATATTGGAGTTTAACTTTCGGTTGATTTTAGCCAATAAATATTTTTTAATTCAAACCAATAAATATTTTCATGTGATTAATGACCTATTAATATTTGTATTTCTTTAAACATATGGGGTGCCACCGGCTTCATATGAGTTAGCAGTTGTTGTAGCAGTCCATGTATCACATTAAACTTTCGGATAAAACTGAAAAGTTATTAGTTTCGTTTCCGTATCTTTAAAAGACTTGTGAACATTATTTAAAATTGTATAACTCACTAGCTTTTGCCCGCGGCTCCGCCCGGTGGATATAGAATGAATTCCTACATGTTGCATATCGACTGATCACCTTTTAATAATGAATACCGATCACTATTCTATACTCCATTCTGATCCCGACACCAAGAACAAGTCTTGATGTTAATTTGTCGCTCTCGGTCCGATCGCGTCCTCCTTTTCGACCACGTACCTGATCTCGTTCTAAGTAGATTCCGATTCTGATTCTGATCCCGCTCTCGATTCCGGTGCCAGTCTTATTTTTGATTTCGGCACTGCTTCTTATTTCGATTCAGATTACGCTCTCGTTTTTAATTGCTGTCGTACATTCGATTTCGTCTCGACTCTCGATTCAGCTTCCTGTACCGCTTGTGATTTCGGTTCCGCTATCCGGTCAGGGTTCCGATTTAGACGAAGCTTTTTATTATTGAAGGGATTTTTAATATTGGTACATTAATTCAATTTAATACATAGACGAAGTCGGGTACAAATACAACTTTTTAAAGTTCCGAGCCAAAATAGCAAAAACTGAACCCTTATAGTTTCGTCATGTCTGTCCGTCCGTCCCCCCGTCCATATATCACAGGTAAACACTATGGTTTCTAAGCAATTTTTCTGATTACGTGAATAATTTCGGATATAATCATTCTGGCAATGGCAGAAATTGTCCCCCCTCTATTTTTTAAACCGTATGTCTTAAAAATATGAAAAAATAAATAGTGAAGATTACGCTTAATAAATGCTTTCAATGAAAATTATTTTGAATATGATATACTATACGGTTTTTGAGTTATTGCTAGAAAACTGCGCTTCTCAGGGACGTAAAAGGACGTAAGTCTAATCAAGATACGCTCTTTTGGTGATGTACTTTAGCTTACACTAATTTAATAGTAATAATAGATATATTCACTTGTTTTTCTAGTTATAGGTGACTAAAGTGCTTATAACTATTCTGTACGAGAAACATAGAAAAGTATAACAACGTACGTTTTTCATCTTTAATGCATTTCTTTGAAATAATGGCTTCGAAACCCTATAATGAGCGTGGTCCGACATGCTCAGTGCCAGTTTTTTTTCTTCTTATATTTCCCGCGCAATTAAAGGCAATAAGTTGACAAAGGCTTATCCTAGTCAAAAGCTTTTTTGTTATCATCCTATCACGTTTCAATTTCTTGTTGAAATTATTTTGCAACAAAAGTCAGACTCGTCTCGAATTATCACTACATATGAAACCTATGTGGTTTTATAACTTTTAATAGCATTTGACAGGTTCTTTGATCTATTCTTTAAATATTGTTATTCCAGCTAGTCTAGAAATTCTATTTTTTAGATTTTACAGGATCAGCGTTTGTAACAGAGTGAACGCTGTTATCACTAAACTTACATTATTTTTGCCGACGACATATCTGATACTATTACCAAGGATAAAAAAAACACATAGAAATAAGAATTAATAAGATTAAAACCTAACTGTGGGGAAAACCAAAAAGTAAGAAGCAAGATATTATTTTAAAGCAAAGCTTATTACGGTTGTTCATTTTTCCTGGTATTGTGTTAACCTAACAACTACCTAACACTGTGTTACGGTTTTGTAATAGAGTAATGGCTGATTCTCAAAATGTTATAAATTTTGTTGATCGAACATTTAAAACGATTAGATATAATAACGAAAATTAAAATCATAATTAAAAGTGTTAAAAAAGTAACGAATTTTAAGTTATCAAAAATTCTTCGCCATTCCTGTCTTACGAAATGGAGTATGTTACGTATTTTACATGACGTCATTACACGATGACGTCATAGTTTCTTAGTGTTCTTTGAGTAATTGGCAATTCAAAACATTAATATTTAGGTTGTTTTTACATCTAAAAAAATAAGTACCTAACCGCATTCTTATTCCAAAAAAGATGTTTTATAAAAGAAGAAGCCCAATTTACTTTAGGACACAGGACCACTTAGTTTCCATACGGTATCAATTTCGAAAATCATAAACTGATTGTAAAATAAATAAACGTAGTACTAAGCTTTCTTTTAATATTGTTCATCTCGAATCATAATATTCTTATTTAATATTTAAAATTATCTTTTAGTATAGCTAAATTTATATTTTAATTAATTGGTGTTTTAGTATAAGTTTGATAAAATTACATAAATAAACTGTCCAATTTAAAGTAAAATAAAATACGAATTAACAAAAACTCAAAATCTTGAAAACTTACCGAAACGATCACACCCGATCACTGCTGTGGACTATTTTTTTTTAGTATTTTTTAGAGAATTCTAGTCGAATATTACTCTTTTCATAATGGGCAATCTCCTTTAGTAATTAACTACTACCCCATTATTAATCAGTGTCCATTGGTTTTCTTTAAGTTTGTTTTTTACTTTTTGCTAGCTCTCGCAGACGTATTTAAGTTTTTTTTCATTTTTTTTCTTTATTGATTCAGATTGTTGAGCGATATTTATTCGTGTGCAGGTGTGGGGAGTGCGGGCGCGGGCGCGGGCGGCGGCGGCGCCGGCGCAGTGACGGACGTCACGCGCCGCGGCCGCTGCAAGTGGTTCAACGTGGCGAAGGGCTGGGGCTTCATCACGCCCGATGACGGCGGACAAGACGTATTTGTGCACCAGGTGCGCATTTGATGAGATAAATGAATCTCGAGGATTGGGTCTATTTCGTTTTTAAAATTTTCTCGATCGTCAGTGCATAGGCAGAATATGAATATTTCTAAATTTTAAGGTAAGACTGCATCGTATGCGCCACTAAAGGGTCAAGCGCGCGCCCTTCCATACGCGCGTACGACGACCGAACGACCCTACGTGCACTCACGCTGTGTTTAGTGACTGTGCGTCTCATTTTTATGCAAAATGTTTGAAAATAGATGCGCAACAGCGTAAGCGAACGCACAGGACCCGCTCATGAATACGGCTGACATGCATTTATTCCTTTTACGTTGTTTGTATTGAACGAAAAGCAATTGTTATAGTTTTCCTTCGCAAACTAAACCTGTTATCACCATTTTGACTATTTTATTTCTTCCTCCCGCTTTCATTTTATTGTGTATAATATTTCGTTTGCCTCGATGTATTCACGACAAATATTTTGTATTTTAGTAAATTTCGGGATATGTATAAAATCAATTCATTATCTTTTATTTCGACCATGACTTCGATCCCAGGGTCGCCTTAAACTAAGAAATTGCTTTTCGGTAGAGATCCCGAACTCTTGAACACATAGCGCCCTTTTAGACAGGCAATAAAATGCGAATTATTATGTCCGATTGCAATTGTACACGCATCTTAAGCGACAATGACGCCATTTCTACGCCTCCATTGCAGGCGGGGCCCGGGCCCATGCTCCGCGTGCCGGAAAAAGTCGGAAAGGAAGAAAAGAAAAAAAGTCGGAATCGCCAGTTCCCATTGGACTTCCGATTCTGATTTAGATCTTGCTCCCAATCGCGATTCCGGTTCTGCACCCGATTCCCCACTCGATCTCGTTTTCGTTTCCTATCCCGTTTACGACTTCCATCTACACTCGGATTGTTGCCACGCTCTCGACTTCACGCCACGTGTTTGTTTTAAAGGCCGTATAAATATTATGTGTTTTTCAATAACTTTTAAATTTTTCCGAAATTGTGTCATGTCATAAATAAAATTTTTCTAAATTATTAAAAAAACATATTATTTTTATAAGACCTTTTAAAAAACAACAATTTAAAAACTTTATATAAAAATAAAAATAAATAGCACAGTAATAAAAATCGGGAATTTATAAACTTACTTGTGATAAATGTAAATTGCTATATATAAGACAAACCGGCCGTTGTTTTGAAACTAGATACGTAAAACATATTTCGGCCTTTAAAAACAATAAATAAGATAGATCTCATTTTGCTAAACATTTAATAGGAACCGGTCATAAGTTTAATAAAGATCATAATTTAGATGTTCTGCATGTGTGTGAGAAGGCATTACGTTTAAATGTTTTGGAATCTTTCGAAATTTTAAAACATAAAGATAAAAATAATATGCTCAATGACCAAATTAACATTTATAAATCGCCATTATTGGACGCTTGCCTGCAACTATTTGGGTGATGGTTGGTGATGATTAGTCCATGAAAATTCATGACCACCACCAATAGACAGGCATGTCTATTGGTGGTGGTCTGTGGCTGTTGGTGAGGATGCTTTCGTTACTCTTTGACCCATTGCATGACAGCATTTCACTTAACGAGATTGTGTCCGCATTTGTCGGTTGTTTTTAACACTCCTTACGCCCTGCTGGGTGTGACTGTCTGCGATTTCCTGAGGATGTGCCTGGTTGGCATGAAACGTACGTAGAAATTAACAATATAACGATTAGCGGACTAAGATAAATATAAAATTAACACTTGCTTATGTGTTCGATATCCGTCAGTCCTCGCGAATCAATATTCAATTCTTTGTGTAGAGATTCGTAGTGGAGAGGCAGATTCGAGGGTCAGCGGTGGTTTGCATTCTGCATGTTAATGTATTTTACAGGCAAGCGTCTATTATGTATTTCCGTATATGAACACCTCGTAGAATATAAAATTTATTTCTTAATAAACTCTTCATTCGGGGAATTAAAAATGCCTTTACTTCAACAACTACTGATTCATCATCTTCGTATTTCTGCCCTTTTATATACTCCTTTAACCTAGGAAATAGATATAAATGACTAGGGGCAAGGTCATGTGAATATCGAGGGTGCTCAAGTATTTCAAAGCCTGCATCTCGAATTGCCGCCATAGCAACGGCGGACTTGCGAGCCGAAGCATTTTCTTGATGGAACGAAACACTTTTTGCTATGTTTAATTTGGTTCGAATTTCATTACGCATTTTTTATTTGTTATACATACAAAGATCCTGTAACAATAACTCCACGGTCGAAATATTCTATCACGACCTCCCCTTTATAATCCAAGAAAAGAGAGTTCATGATTTTTCCGGAAAAACAACTCACCTTAAGTTTCTTAGGGATTGGAGATGGTGGTCTTTTCCAAGTTATAGACTGTAATTTTGTTTCTGGATCATAATTATGAAGCAACGTTTCATCCATGGTTGCAAATCAACCCAAAACATTATCGAGATCGTGTTTAACAGTTCCAAAGAAGCTAGATAAATGTTCAGCCTGGTTTGTTTTTTGTGCATCGGTAAGCATTCTGTGGACCCAGCGCGCGGATATTTTTTTCTTCTCCAAACATTCGTGTAAAATGCTATGCGCATTACTAGTCGAAATCTTTGTTTCTTCGGCTATAAAAAATACTATGACACGACGATCTGCGAAAACAATTTTTTAGACTTTTCTTACTATTTCTTCGGGCACTACAGGTGGGCGATCTGACTAAGGATCATCTTCAATGGTGTTCCACATTTAAATTCGGCGCACCAACGGTTAACTAAAATACGGTAGAGCACTTTCTCGTAAAATATCCTGTCAGTCTTAATCAACATGTGCTGTACTAAAGTTTTTCAACCAGAGATAGTCACTGACCGCGCGCAATTCTATATTTTCTAATTTTGATCTACAAGCTACGACAGACTGCGAACAAAAGACTTCCATTTTTTAAAATCGAAAAAAAATCAAATGAATTCCTTTTTTAAAATCCAAATAACATTCCAGTTTTACCAGCCAGTAGTTACTTTTATCGTTCCAAAGAGTTTGTACCCATTCTCACTTCATAGTGAACGCCCCGCGTATATAGTAAAACCTGGTATTGTCATATTCAAAAAAATGTAATACGGGTCAGTACTTCTAGAGCAATAAGCGCACTAACGGAGAGACGAACAGAAAGAGACGTTCTGCTTTATTGTAAGTAAAGATATATATATGTGTGACTTAATTTGAGGAACGCTTGGAGAATCTATTAAATTTTCATTAATTAGAAGTTATTTTTAGTAATTCAATTTTTCTTATGGTACTATTGCGTTGCAATGTGATATTATAGAGAGTGAATGAAGGAGGAACAAATTGTGTTCATACACAAACTTTTTATTCCTTAGTAATTTGTTTTATTTTTTATTGAGTTATGACGTCAGTAATGGATGTATAATTGTATATCAATCACAAAATAGTTGTTAAGTTGTTATTATGTAGGAATATTATCAATTAAAAATAAATAAAATATATTTAATAATTTTTATGCAAAAGTGCTTGTATATAAATAATGCGTAAATATTCACATTTAAAAAATGAACCCGGATTAAATCAGCTTGGAAAATTCAACAAAAAGTTATATAAATTTTGTGGTGACGAGGGAGTGGCAAATATTCATTGACGTCTCAGTGATGAATATTATTGAAACCTCTAGCGATTGCAGGACGATTGGAAGCACACAGAATTAACATTATATGAGCTGAAAAGGGTCCGTCCGATGCATGCACTATGTTCAACCAATCGAAACAACGAAAAGTCTAAGTTCGAAATTCAAATTGCTTTGAACGCTTAGAAGAATCCAAAACCATGGATGTTATGAATAACGTATCACTGTGTGACGTTAATTTCAGGACCGATGTCAAATTAAAAGTTAAAAACTCTCTTTCTCTCTCTCTCTCTCTCTCTTTTCATTTTATAATACTGTATTATTGGTTTATGGTAACTGATTACTTTTCTACTTCATGTTTAAGAGTCCCTAAACTGAATTTATCTGTATGTTCATAATGTTTAAGTAAGTGTTTGTTTTACTCATAAAGGATGAATTATAGACATCGGAAGGAATTCGTGAGACAATATATAAATGCAAGAATATTTTACTAGCTACACTCTAAAAAATGAAGGCTAACTAAGTGAGATTTTCTCTTAGTTGACGTTAAATTAATTAAAACAACTGTGAAATTATGTATATCAACGAAAGCTGATTCGTTATAACAACAAGTTCATTTGTAATTGAACTGAAAATGTAGATACCACATTAATTCTAACAAAGATATACTTTGTTTCAATCATTAGTTACTTTCTTGCATAATTTGACCAGTTTTGTTTAGTTAACTTATACGGATGTATAGGTTAAATTAAATCAGAATAAATAAATTGGAATAATAATGTCAATTAATAGTTCTAATTCTTTTCATTGTTGGACTAATAAATTTATCGTATTTGATTTACCTAAAACCCGTTAATTACATCAACTGATATACTTATCGTTTTTAAAACAACAAAGAGAAAATAATCACCTTTAATACTTAACATTATTGAATTAATTATGAATTAAATGTTACATTCTACTGATAGTAATTGTTGAAAATGATTTTTATATTAGTTGATATGAATAATCAATTTATCAATTGAAATAAGTAATTACCCTTCCCACCTCACGTCAAGGGCGGCGCGGGGGCTCAAGGGGAAGCTCATAGAACAAATCTAGCGCAGATCTTTAGTCAATAGTTATATGAATAATTGTTTATGAGTCGCTCGAGTTTAAATCGGTTTATTTTGTTCATGATTTCTTTGTTTCTTCAGTGTTTGTATTGTAGTTTAGTGTTTGTATTACTTGCGAAAAGTCAAACGTACTTGCATTAGTGAATGACATAGTGGTATAGTTGGATGGTGTCGATGTTAAAGACCAAGTGTGTACGTACCAAAAGTATAAGGAACCAAAGAACGAACCAAATTTTGTTAGTTTTTTGCAATTCATTAATATTTTCGATATATTGTTATATGATTTTTATAATGAGATTTACTCTTAGGAATCAGTTATTGACAAGAAATTAGATTTTTTAAATATGATAATATGTTCTATGAATTCTTGATAAGTTGTGTCAATTTGAATATAAATAGGTTTTACTTTACATTTCTTCTCGTAGCATTAACATGAACTTTGGCTTTCTATAATTGCTGATAGATAAACTATATACAGTACACGGCTGTGGTAACCGCGGTGGACAGGCTGACAGCGGGTTGAATAGTGTGTCGCGCTAGCATTAATTTTCCAAGTGAATAAAATCTCTTTAGCCTGTATTGATAAATGATACTCAACCTTGAGATCGCGTTTGAGTTAGCACTCGAGGTGCTGTCCTAATTAATGTTGTATATCAGTTCACTCTTAAATGTGGTACGTATCAACCACATTTAAGAGTGAACTGTGTGGATGTTACAGGTGATTAAGAGTGAACTTCAGGACAAACCATCTTATGCGATCTCATGGATATTATCAGAGTTGAATGCGATTTATTAATACGGGCCTTGGTCAATGAAACAAAATGTTTCTTAAGGCCTCTTCCACCATTTCTTGTTTGCAAAACTTTTAACAAAAGTCACTTTTAAAGTTAGTTTTGCGTTCCACGTCTTCCTTTTAGAGATATTTCAGCTCTAATAACTGTTAAATAGAGATCGTGGAACGCAAAGCTAATTTTAAAAGTGACTCTTTGCTAAACAGCAGTTTAAAAGGAGATGGTCGGAAAGGCCTTTAATGGATTTAAACAAGCTATTATAATGTTACCAAGTAGCATTAAACAAGTTTCTTATTTGATGCAATTAAATGAATTTGATTATAATAAAAATTATGTGGTTCAAATATAACAAGTTCTAAGTTGAATTGGTACTGATCATAGTCTTAGTTGAATTTATTCAAGTGAATTAGTTATTATAATAATTCTCCTGTTGATATTGACCAGGTATTAATTGAATTGGTTAAGATGGATTAGTTGGTATAGCCAATTTTTATATTCATACTGAACAAGTTCTTAATTGCTTTAGTTAACGAATAATAATAAGAGCAATAGAGTTTACTAGTCAATTGAATAATGATAATAAATTAAAATCGTGTTATTTGAAGTGTCTAAGATCTTGTTAGGCTCGTATGGAATCAAGATACTTGATCACTGGAATCACAATTTTGTTAAAAACAACCAAATTTTTTAAGTGTAGGCAATGAAGGTCTAGGTGAAAACAGAATTATGACAAAATTGAGAGGTTTTGAAAAATGTTGAGAAGTGTACTGAAAACTGGAAACACATCTGATACCCTTGGCGGTTCGCATTGATCTGCAACGATATTGTTATCCCACACGTTATTTCCAACGACGAGGTTGTTGGAAACAAGGTGTGGAATAACAGAAAAGGTTGGTAGTTGAATATGGGAGAAGAGTGGGAAATGAATAATAAAAACCTTTTGCCCGCGGCTCCGCCCGCATAGACGTAAAATGATGAAAATTATTTTTGGATAGGATTTGCATAAAATCTGCTTTTAGTCTACATCCCGAAAATAGTAACTATGCCAAAGTTGAAGTCAATCGCACATATAATTTCGAAAATCTCGTGATGAGTCAGTCAGTCAGTCAGTGGTATTTCACATATAAAAAGATATAATAAATTCACAAAATAGAACGCTATAACTTTATAACGTTGCAACTTTCCACCCATTTTCAAAAGTAACGTAGTTTAACTCTAAGATCCTCCCGAAGTTGTTTGACTTCTTTACTATTGATGTTATAGTCCCTTAACCATGAAAAAGGGGTGCAGCAATGCTGGTGGCTCACATGGACAAGTCATTTTCGAGGATACGCATGAAAGCTCGATGAGTTATAGCTACGAACAAGACGGTTTCAGAATTGGCTTCCGTTTTACATCTGCACTCTCCGGTATATATTATATATAAAGCTTACTAAAGAGCCTTCCGTATTATCGAAACCTTGGCAGTGCAATAGTTACTTCAGCGGCGCAACATCGACCAGTGTCAGTTCAAAAAGGACATTGTCAGGCAGTCAATAGCAGGCAGTGCAGAAAGAGAGTACAAAGCCAGTTCAAATGCAGAGAGGTGTAAAACAAGAAAGGGTCATATATATTCGAAAATCCTACTACAACATTGAATAACCTTTTCAAACTTTAAATTACATTGCTAGCAAATACATCGCTCAAATTCGATAGCCTAGTGGCATACTAATATGACAGAATTACTGCATGATTTCAACACCATGTTCAGAAACTTCAGTAATCGTTCAGGAAGTGTGTTTAAAAAAAACCTTCTTGAGGGACTATTTATATAAGATCAAAATGTTGTCAGACTAGCTTTCGCCAGCGGCTTCGCCCGCGTCGAAGTAGACTGAGTTCTTTCATTTTTAATATTAATTGAACATGCTGTCAGCAATGATCTCGATTTCGGTCCCGCTTTCTATTCCGATCCCGATCCTCCCTCGATTCCAATCGCGGTCTCTAGATCAAATCATCCCATAGAAATGATTACCTTACATCGCTGTCTCGTGCTACCGTTAAATCATTTTATTCTGAAACGATGTCGCTTTCGCTCTTTATCCCTATTTCAAGCTTGCTTGGGATTCCAGTTCCGGACCGGGGTTAACCTGCCCTCGCACGCTGTTACTGGTAATCAATCTTTAGAAAAAAAATAAAGAATTTGTTTTATGCTCACGTGAGGAAAGTTGCGGACAAAAGCTGATATTCTACGATAAAACCTGATCGGATAATTACATCGTAATACCGAAAAATAATCATATAAGATCAAGATCTATAATGTCATAAACGGAAGGGCAAATAGAGACATCTGTTCTATAATATGTAGTATATAAAAGCTAAACTATTGGACCTTAATGTTTGATATGAAATTTGTTTATACATTATAAAAAGTGTTTTAGTGTCTTCACTGGTAAACAACGCCGGTTAACCTAAACCACTGGAAAAAAACTTTGCGCGTCGACTTGAGAATTTCCTGCTTTTCGAAGTCGGTTAAAAACTAATCTACTATTAATATATCGTATTAATGAAATGCAGAAAACTACGATACTATTTTATTTGATATAGATTTCTATTTTGTTAAGTGGACATTTTAACCTTAGTTAAGTATTTGAGAAGAACAATCCCTCCATACACCACTTTCACATAAATTATATAAGCAGCACACGCCCGGAAAATTCTCAACACGCGTGTTTTTTCCCACTTGAGCGAAAAACATTATCATAGCTCAGCCGATTTACATGAAATACCTATAAATGAATATCCTTCTTTACGAATCACTCTGGTCATTACTGTATCAAAATAGAGATTTTGGTACAGTGTAAACTGTACCAAAATACCTAGAGTAGTTCATGGGTATTAATTTTAACAGGTAGAGACACGCCGCGGGGACTTCAACACATACAATTTAAGAATATTCGTGTTGCACTCATTCAGATGATAGTTGAGAAGTTCTAAATAAAATGTGTTGCTGTCGACGTATAATTGGGACAAGCTGTTCTATTAAACGAGTACAGTTTCGATAAAGAGGTCAAGTATGGAGTCCCATTCAGCCAAAAACTGGGCATAACTCAAGGCGAAACTCCTTGATCGGTGATCGTCGCCAGCGACGATATGCGGATGGCAGACTCGGCCCCTTGCTGTTGCGTCTTCTTCAACGTGCGACGGTAAAAGTTTACGCGCGATGTTCCTCCGACAAAATAAAAGTGGGCAAAGGAAATCTTCAGAAATACTGGACTCATCGAGATAGATTGTAAAATCACAGAGTGATGGTGACGAAACGGGAGGCTGTATTCCCCGTGAAACCGATAGAGCCTATGGCTGTTCAAAGGTTTGAAACGTGAATGAATAAATTGATTGTTCACCAATTATTGGAAATACATGGAAGGCGTTTCTATTTTTGCAATTTCAGTACAGTGAAAAGTGTTGCCGATACTGTTATCGTGAATCTTGTTACTTCAATGAGTAAATTGCTAATACGACATGTCAGAAACGAGGTGTAAAAAAAATATTTATCTCATTTAATAAACACCATATCAAATTAAAACTCTTTATTTGTCTTTATATTTATTTATTACTCCAATACCCATAAGCAATTTATTTAGATCTAGTAAAATTCTTTTATGACTACTTATCGTATACATGTATAACTAAATCGGTAAGGCCCCGAATCCATTATAGGCTTGATACGTTAAGGATTCGAGAAATGCAATTCACTATCAGCGGTGACCTTGCAACATCGCGGAAACTTTATCACTCACGTAGGGGTTTTTTTTCGTAGGAACCTTTCGTTATCTCCGGCCCCTGGCAACACACGTTCGGCCGCGGCCACCGTGGAGCGCGTAGCGTGCCGCTTTAATTTTTTTTTTTTCTCATTAACCTCAGCAACGCCAGGACGCCGGGGCAATCAAACAGATGCTGCCGGAATCAAAAGCGACGACGCGTAGAAGTGTGCGCGTTCGTGAAGTAGTGGCGTATCTAGCGGTTGACCCGATAGTGCGTGCGCTTGTTTGTTTGTGCTCCGCTTATCGGCACCGGATGTTTTTTCTATACATTTGTTCCATCGAGCCGTGTACGCACTCCGTTCTGCTGCGACGACGCCGGCGGTGAAACTAATATTATTAGGTCAAGAATGTTACCCGCCTTTCGATAAAAATTATTACCGGCGCTCGTATGCGCGCGCCGCGTCGACGCTGGAAATGGTCGGCCGTGGTCATTACGTAATATCGTTAAAAAATATGAAATGAGTGTATCGTTAGAGGGTGCCGATATAATATTTTGAGATATGACTACATGTTTATCTGTTGCAACAGAAAATATAATCCCAAATAGACGTTTCCGGCAAATATGGTTGATAGCGGATCGACAATTTTTGGTTACTTAGCCTTTTGATGTTAAGCTACAATGTGGCCCCGTTTATTTTGTTGTAAATATTTACGCTTATTAGAATTATTTATTTGCGAAAGTTAATAATTTTCGTTGATTCTTATTTTGGGAACTTCACTTAAAGATCGTAAAAATAATTTATTACTCCTTAAATTTGTCTCGGGGTTGATAATTCACCTAGTTTCAGTCTTAGAGACAGTAAAATTAAATACTACAATAGTTTTTGGATGTAGTTATAGAAATGGGTTGACAGTGGTTCTATATATAAATTGGCTTCATTTCTCAAAATAAAAAAGGGCACTCGCGATTTTGTACAAAAACATTTTTTGATTAAAAAAAAAAATGTTTGCTTTTATTTAGGAAGTTAAACTTTAGTAGGAGGGAGATAAAAAATGTTCTTTCGTACATTTCAGGTCGATATTCTACCTGCAAATTTATTGTTTATAATCGTATATTTTTGCGCGGCAACTATAAATTTAAGTTTTTCGGTTTTATTAAATGTCATGATTCTAGGTCAACGGGGAGTATTCTATAAATTTTCATAAAAGAGTAAACGTGTATGAAAAAATATGGTTTAATTCGACGGAAATATCTTTTGAAATATATAGAGGGTACACCATATACGTAACCGAAGCTGAAAAAAAATTTTTTTTTCATCAAACATTAGCGTGTGACATATATTTCGAAAGTTCTTTTAAAAAAAATTAAGATTTCTTAGCAATTTTTTGATTACTTGAATAATTTTGAAAATAATCACTTCGAAATTAGCAGAATTTGTGTCCCCCTTTATTTTATAAACCACGTGACCAAAAAATATGAAAAAAATAAAGAAAGTAACGTTTAAAAAGTGATTTCAACGATATTTATTTTCAAAATCATCGGATATACCGTTTTTGTGTTATTACAGAAAAACTGCGCTTCTCAACAAATGGACGTACGTGCCATGAAGATACGCTCTTTTGCTGATGCATTTTAGTTTACACTAGTTTAATAGTGATAGTGGACATACCTATTTGTTTTTGTAGTTATAGGCGACTTAAGTGCTTATAACTATTTTGTGTGGGAAACATAAAAAAAATTCATCTGTAATGCATTTCTTTGTAATAATGCCTTCGAAACCCTATAATGAGCACGGTCCGATATGCTCTTGGCCAGTTTTTTAGCATGCAACCCTAATAACATTGATTTGTATTTATACCGACAAAACCTAACAATAACAAAATTGGCGCATATTACATCTCATGGTACACAAATGTCACATCAAAATATTGCAGTAAGCAATTAAATATTTTCATTATATTTTTTTGGAACAATTATATTTGGTTTTGCCTTATATAGACCATATCCCAAATATAAATACTTGGCGTATGCTTCTTATGATACTAACCGTAGGTTGCATCAAAAATGAAAACGTAATTAATAATAAACGGACATAGATATTTCGGATTACGTTTTTACATTTAGTGTAACCTGCTGTATAAATCACATCAAAATACTGCAGTACCAAATTAACTTATTTTTGATTACGAAAAAATATGTATATCTGCGTATAATATCATTTTTTAATTGTAGTATTTTAATTATAATTACAATTTTTTGTGTTTTTCACGACGAAAATATACTTAAACAAAAATAAAGGCAATTGGTTGTAAACATAATTTCCGAATATATATTCACTAGGTACCTATTGGAAATGTCTAATGAAGTGTAGAAGATATGTTTATTCTAAATAAATTTCACTACCTGAGCGTACATTCGTGCTGAGTTTATTGAGTCAATCGGTTTCAGAGCGTCATCCAGATGCCCGGTTTTCGTTCTCTGGGCGATGACGAGGTCGTCGAATTCGAGTGCAAAGAATCGGAGAAGGGCCTGGAGGCGACGCGCGTGTCCGGCCCCTCGTCCATCGACTGCCAGGGCTCGCACCGCCGGCCGATGTCCAAGAAGCGCTTCAGGAAAATAAGGTCTGAACTTCAACTGAAGATTTTTGGATTGCTTTCAAGATTGTAGGAAGTATTGTCGAGTTTAATGGTACTGACGTGCAAATGTAATAATACCACCTCTTGTAGAACATCAAACAAGTTAATGTGGCCGCTGTTCGCAATTGTGACCAATTTTCCTGGTATAGTTAGGATGTATTGTTATAGCATATATATATAATAGTAAAAATCATCTCGTATTTACTTGTATTATATTATATTATATATATATATATATATATATATATATATATATATATATATATATATATATATATATATATATATATATATCATCAAGTAAATACGAGGTGATTTTTACTATTATATATGTAATTAGGCCGACTTGATTGCTTGCATTAATAATAGGTAATCACAATTCCTGGTCCAGTACATATAAAGCGTCTTCGACACATTTTAATTTTGTAATATTGTTGTTGTACGGCTGATAGATTTGAAAAAGATTACTATTAGTTAAATTAATGTAGCGTGAATGAGTTACGTTTGTTTTACGGCCGTATAAGGTCGTGTAAGATTACATTACCATTACGTTTACATTAGCAACGAAGTTACGGGCATTTCTAACATACGAATTCTTAATCTAAATTTTCAGGTGCTACAATTGTGGGGAGTTCGCTAACCACATAGCAGCCAAATGTACCATCGGCCCCCAACCAAAGAGGTGTCACAATTGTAAGAGCGAGGATCATCTCATTGCAGATTGTCCTATCAAGGTGACTAAAGAACCCATTTGAATACTATTTTTAAATTTCTCTTTAATTTTAAAATACATCGAAGTAAATGCTTTTGAATCTTCGTCGCTCATTGTTCATATGTGTTAGCGACTTCTATTTGGTGAACACTGCTTCTATCTTAGACCTTGTTTATGTGTGAACGATATTAATTTGCATTTTGTTTTGAATTGTACCTTCTCTTAAAACTCGACTTCAAATAGTATGCGATGAGGTAAGACTAACTTTAGATTATTAAAATCAGCTCCAAACATCATAGACATATAGATAAACACTAATTCAGTTTTAGATTACTTTTAAATTACTTTTCAATTATGAATTATATTTTAGAATATTTATTGATATAAAACGAATTATGTTGTTAAGAAAAGAGGTATGAAATTAAATGTTAGCAAGAAGGTTGTGGTTTTTAAAGGAAGTAAAACCACCACTGAATGCGATATGTATATAGAATGTGAGAGAATTGGACGAGTGAAAGATTTTATTTAATTAAGATTAAAGAAAAAGTAAATGTAAGCACCCGAAATCGACGAGCTTACATGAAACGATTGATGGATGTCAGTGAAACAAGAAATGTATGTAAGGATCTTACTATGTAAAGATCTGTTGTCTCTAAGAACCCTTCTAGTGAATAGGCGTGAGTTTATAGAAAAAATATTGCCTTTAATAAATCACTAAACATTTCTTTTCAATTGAAATCTAAAAATTTTCTATTACATGAAGGCACTGAATATACAAATGTTAATGGGCTGTCAGAAATTAGTTCCTTGACTTTTAAGGAATGTAACGCTTTTATTCATTTCTAATACCCATTTTCAATATTTTAAGTTGAAATTTCAAATAAGGTCGTAGATGAGGTAGATACATGAAATCAAGCCATATATTATTTACTGAGTGCAAGACCTTAGGGTAGCAGACACTTCCCTCAAAAGAAGATAAGCATTTAGATATTCTAATACTTATTACCTTCACTAGAAGAGGCTGAATTGATACGTAAAATGTACTGTACGATGTGGAATATTTACATATCTCTGTGTGTGACGACCACTATTAGGTATCAACGATTCATATTGATCCATAGTTTTTTTTCTAAATAATTTGATTATTTCTGTCAAAGTTTCTGTTAATTTATAACGATTTTTCCAACGGCCATATTAACAATTATCGGTTTTATCAATTACAATATTAATAAGCTGTTTTATTTGAATTAGATTGATTGCTTTTGATACCTATCGATAGGCTTTATTGATTTTATTGATTTAATATAATAACATGATTTCGTCATTTGTAAACGTTGTTTACCCTAAAATTACATACATGTATTTAATGATTTTCGGATGGGTAAAATTTCATGAGTTTGCGTCACCGCGTCACCAACGTGCTAATGCAGTACTTATTGGCGTGTTGGGCCATTTTTATACGAGTTTTAATATTTTGAAGTTATACTTCGTTTGGCACATTATAAAAATGTGACCGGAGTGAATTTCGAGCATACAACGCGATACAACACATAATTTAAATCGGTTCAACCGAGTACCAGAATAGCACACGCAGGAAAGGGGACAATGATATTTATTTTATACTAACTTAATGTAGCGTATTCTGATAAAATAATTAAAGATGTCTCGATCACCCGTTAACGTTCAACCAAGTACCGTGACAGCATATGAATGAAGTCGTTCAATAACATTTATTTTATAACTAATTTAATGAGGCGTATCCTAAAAGAATATTTCCTTTTACAAAAGAAGAATAGTTATTTATTTACGTCATAAAATACAACTTTCTTACGTACGTATCTATATGTAGACGTTCAATAATGTCACAGTACTTGGTTGAAAGTTAACGGGTGATCGAGACATCTTTAATTATTTTATCAGAATATAGAATCACATTTTTTTTAAATAGAGTGTTGAGTAATAATTTTATTTTTAATTTAACTCAACTGCAATATTATTGTTGTTTTGTTTAGATTAAAAGGGTTAAATATCAAAATTCACACTTGATATGCATAGGGACTATTATTTTAAATTTCCTGGGCTTGCCCAACTCATCGATTGATTAATAAATAAATCATACAACAATGTGTACTATTGTTGCTCGGAGAGCCGGTAGATATTAGAATTAAACTAATTTCATGATGTTAATTTACAAATCATGAAATCTTAATTTTTGATTTTGCAATCAATTTGAAAAATCAAGGCACCCTGTTATTTAGCAGTTTCAAGTTCTCGCTTCTGTTGCCAGACCCTAATGTTTACATATTGTTTTTTATTTATTTACTTTTATAAAAAACCCGGAAAAGCGCGTAGGTGACCACTAGCGATACATTAAACAATAAGAAAGTTTTATTCTGTTTCTTGTAGCACTCATTTAGAATTGAATATGTTTTATCGATCTCGTGAGTGGAGGCCTCTATACAGCGAAAATGTGAATTCTCTGGTGTTGTGAGTTATAGGTGAATGTGAAAGATTGAAATGTCAAAAGGTGCTTATGGACAAGAGCTAAATGAGATGAATAAAAATTTTGAATAAAGAGGTGCATAATTTTATGACAAAATCGCAAAAAAACTGTGAAAAATGGGATTTTTGCGATTTTGTCATTTTAATTCTAAGGTTCTAAGGGTTAATTTTAAACCCAATTAGATTTTAAACGTTTAGATTCTAAGTTTTAAATTTTTATATTGAAGATTATTCAATATTTTCAAGATTCTTTTTCATTTTACGAAACTACTGAAAGTTTTTAAAATTATAATTGATTTTAAAAGCGGTCGTTTCAAAATGTACGATTTGCGTCGATCGTGATAGGGACTATGGATATTGGTTTATAATGACTAAAACCATTAATTTTACATAACAAGAGGTATTTTTTGGAATTATTAAAAAATATATTTATAAAATTAGAAACAACTTTTGATTAATGTTTACCTAGTTATTAAATATTGTTTTGGCGATCAGTTTTGTTTTTATTCCTTTTATTATTGGGATCATTTTCATTGTACTCGAAGATCGTGTAGGGCACGAAATCTGTTAAACCTTCCTACAGAATGTGTCTTCTTAAACAGTTATTCTCATAGATTTTTAAGTAAATTTAAACACCTCTCTTGTGCTAATACAAGGCAATTATTTCATTCATGTCTAGTGTTTTGTATAACACATGAGAAGGCAAATCCCCATTTCGGTTCAAAACATGTTCAAAAAAGTATTAAAAGTCCAAAAATTTCACACTTTTTCAGTAGTCTCCATTTCATTATCATAATATTGTACAGTCGGTCTGTATATTTATTCTGTCATTCGGTCTGTATGTCGTGACATTGAGAGGAGAAATCGAGAAGCGATTTTAGTATTTTTTAGTTGTGGCTCAATATAGTTTTGAAAATTGGAATATTTATTTACTGTTTGTTTCAGAGACATTGACTTAAAAAGCGATTTCATGTTTCAAATTACGAAGGTTATCATTGAATAATAAACGCTTCGAATAATAACTGGCATTGTATTTCATCCGGGTTGACTTTTTATATATCTGTCTATTAGAGCATAACGTAAAAACCACTGAACGAATTGGGATGTAGATTTATTTGTTGAATAACTGTTTGCCGCAGTTGAGTTGCAAGCTGTTTCATTGCGTCACATTTGTGTTAAACGTATAGGCGGGTTGATTCAATTTCGAAACTACAAGGTCAAGCAGACTTATCGAGTGTTATTTGACAAAAATATAATTGTAGGCTTCCCTTTTATAGCATATGAATTTGGTCAATATTGCTTGCATAATGTTTGCTGTTAACGCTGCTTTCGTTGCTAGTCGTTGATAAAATTCACAATAGGCATTGATTGCCCTTTTTATCTATGTACCACGTGCGTGTGACTTATGTCACCAATTATAAACGTTCTGCTCTGAACTCACAACGGGTTCGAAAAGGAAAAGAGTGTCAAACCGGCAATGGTTTGACACTGTTTTCAATGACATAGTTTTAACATTCCTTGATATTAATATTATATAAATATATTTGTTAAACAAGATCGCACGAATTTTAATTAACTAATAAAATCTTTTCAGATCGAGAAAAAGAAAGACGACCAACAATCCAAGGGTTCGGGTAGTTCTCAAGATTCTAGCAGTCAACAGAGTAGCCCTTCTAAGCATCCTTAATATGTGTTTTTACAAATGGCACATTGATAAGTATTTAAAACGAAAATAATAGGTGTTCACATGATGTTTGTGATACTGCCATCTATTGCCGTAGCCTTGAAAAATCTCCGAACATCATTGCGAGAATGGAACTCAATACCGGACCATATAAACAAAATTTGCCAGTGATTGAAAGTCATAATAAAGTATCATGTGAATAATAATAAAGAAAAATATAAAAACGTCATATTTAACATAAATTACAGTTCTGTAGAAAATAATTTTATACATTGCCGATGGTATTAAACTGGGTTGCGGCATCGTACTACGCTATATGTAATTGTGAGCATTTATTGTTTGGTACCTGTTTGATTTAATGCGCTATTTTTATTATTGAGAATAAAAAAGTTCATTCTGTAAATATGGTGTTCAGTGTTGATGTAAGCGCCATCTATTAAGTCAAGGTATGCATCATAAGTACGTTTGCAACAGTTCCGTATCAAACATCTTCGTTTTTGGTTTTGGATTTATGTTATATAGTTTTGATAGATGGCGTTGTGGAGAAAATTATAAAAACTTTTCGTTTCTTCTAAATAGACAGGAGAAAAAGAATGCCACATATGCGTATTGATAATGTTTTAAATTAATCGAACATCATCTCTTGAGTTAATAGATTACATTCTGTTTTTATCGCTAATCTAGTATTTTAAATTCGAGGTATTTTAACATTAATTTATATTTCGACGACTGGTATTTTTGAAGGCTACTCATTCACAAAACTATGAGCTGCCAGCATGCGGCAGGCGCCGGTTGTTGCTTCGTGGCTTCACTGACGTGTTCTTTCGAAAGTGTATGGGCTTTCGAACGCGAGCTGAACCTCTTAGGAAATTTAAGTACAAATTTATTGTGTTCGCGTGTTTATAAGTTTCATGTAAACCAAAAGTTAAGCGTGTGTTTATATATTTTATTTTTTATTTTATTCTATTTTTATACGAGCATAGCAAAAATGTTAATGTTTTTAGTAGTAAGCTGAATGAATGAACAACATTGTGTTTTGTTTTGAACAATTATTTACTTTCATAATGTATAAACAAAGAAACTTCTGCGTATCCACAGAATGTATTTTCACAATTATTATATGTACGTTGAACGTTGCTAACAAGTATTACGAATTATCAGAGATATGTTAAAAAGATCTTATGTATACCTTACGTATATTAAAAAAACTTATTTGAAAAATCAATTAATTGTTCGGAATATAACATCTGAATAAATGTATAAATGTATGCAATACCTGATCAAAGTACAAATTTTTCTTTGATTTTTGTAGGATATAAATTATATACAAAGATAGTATATGTAATGTCTTAATATCGACTGGGTGGTTTCATTTGCTCAATTTTGTGTGCACATGAATAAAGATAAGATATTTATAATCGTACTTAATGTTTTTAACAGAACGCATGGAAATATTTCCCTTGCTTTCATATTCTTCGTTAAAATTAATATCTTTTATGTGAAGCTTTTCAAGCGAATTGAAATATTTAAATGCAACAGCTTAACACATAATGAAAAACTCGAAGACTATTGCTGTGCCATAATAATTATTTTGTTAAACGTAAATCGTTAAGGATGATTTACTGTCGCACTAACATCATTTACATCTGCTAGTGTCACACGTCTGGTTGTTGGTGGGTTTTGTGCAGTAGACTGTATTATCGCACTCATTTATAATGCAAACTTTGGCTTGTAAAACATCATTCCCTTCCGTCGCTGCCGTCTAACGAGCTCTCGTGTCTAATGGAATGAGGACCCTCTGTATTTCCATTCAATCATCATAATATTATGAATTATAGTAGCGCATTAGGTGCGTTTGTCAGAACGTTCTGCCACCGTATTCGATGGTATCGATTTTATAAATTTTAACGTGACATGAGCTGCAATAATAACAGCAGAAAAAACATCAATCTAATTGCAAAAATAATTAGTCATCGTAGCATTTTGTACCGATACGTCGTATCACTGCATTACCAAATATCACCTTTTTAATAATAATATTGAAAATAAGTTTGTTTTTTTAATAAATAAGACATAGTCATTAATTAACGGAATCCTTTCAGAATATGATTAGGACCTGTCTCGATCCCGGGGGCCTTTAAATATCTAGAGATAAAACAATGTTTCTTTTTTATAGAGATCGTACTCGATTGTAGAGGATTTCTTACTATAAATCATTGCATTAGCTCTTGGTGAAATTAAGCAATATTTTTTTTTCACAATTATATTGCGTGTTTGGGAATTTAAAAAGTTATGATTTTTTGTTTAATTTTTTCTGCAATCACAAGTAATATTCCGTATTTGTGTCAAAATTGTATGTTCAGTATTTTCTCAGATAAAAGATGTACGATATATTTTATTTTATATTTTTTAAATTAACATACAATTATATAAAAAAAATTGTATATTGGTAATTTTTATAACAAAAATGTCCGTTTTCCAATTGGCCTTCCTAAATAAACTTCCAAAATTTAAATTTATTTATTTATTACGGCCTATAGGCCGTGATTCATCTAACTCTGTATGCATGGAATCATACCTTTTCTTGTTCAGTGATAAAAGGGCAGATTTATACATGAGGAACGTTAAATATTGTGGGAATGTTCGCAGTGTATCAACGTACACCATTAATTTATCCAGAAAGTGTAAAGAATCTCAATTTCAAGCCATGGTAATTAACACGAGATTAATTTTAACGTTACGGTAATTATACCGATAATGATCACGATAGGATTTGTATAGGCGAGAGTACAATACATAGAAAAATGTTGTTCCTTAATAGTTTCAGATGTATCCTAATACGTAGTTAGTTAACTCATTTTCTAGATATTATAAGTAAATGACTGTCGATGTGCGTATAATTCTGCACAGCCCCAATTTGTTACGTAAAAGAATTTATGTAACGCAGTGAAAACGAAATTAATGGGATGGTCATAAATAAGTTATTTTAATAACGATCATTTTTAAACAATTATTAAATATCGATAAATTATTTAATTTCTAAAAATTCAAAATTAAAAGCCTTATTTGATCGCTTTAGGCGTACGCAAAATTATAGCATGTCCGAACTTTATCATACCGTGTTGTAACAACCTTTTTCATCTATAATTCATTGTTTTTTAAAGAAAGTGACTTGACACTTCTTTTCGTTTAAAGTACAGTATCTGTAGCCATTTTTATTATTTCAATACATTTACATTTTTTTTTTTAAATATCCTTATTTATGAATATTTTAATTTCTTATTTGTAAATTTTCCTATAGGGCGGACGTTCTGACTAAATCCCTTTCATACTTTCCTAAATTTTAACTCCGCCGTGTGGAGGGCCGAAATGTAACGACTTTTACAGGACAGGTGTCCAAATATATCCCACTCTACGGAACAGTTCAAAATTTAGTAGATATATTTTCAGATTGAGTTATCCTGAAGTGTTCGCTGTCGTTTTCGGGTCGCCGATTCACGTCCAAATGCTATTCTCACGCCAGCGATTGTGTGGATAAAGCAGTGCGAGCGCTGCGACACACGGACGCATGGGCCGAATAATCCTACGATAGACTACAGCATTCCTTAGGGATCCCCATGAAAGTGACGCGATTTTTTACTGTGCTATTTAAGTTCATCCGTATATCCTAAGTTCGTGAAGGTTCATGTAAAAGTGAACGATCGATGTATTGTTTCAAACGGGTTTTTATATTTTTATATTACATAGAACGTAGCTTTAGATGTATGCGTAGTAGATGTAATTACGATTACGTACAAAAGACTATTTGAAACCAACTACCTCATAATTTAACAAATGTGTAGGTTTTATGTCATTATTAATATAATACAATATTATGTAGTTTTTATAAAATATTAGTTACTGCAGTAGAAGCTATAAAATCTGAGTTTTAATTTGGATGTGTATTTTTGTGTAGAATATTTTGTTTTTATGTTTCAGAAGTAAATAAAAATTTGAAAATTTGTATTTTATTTCCGAACCTTAACATAAAATGGCTAGGGTTGGCTTTGCATTCCCGTAATTTTCGAATTTTCCAAGCTCAACAACGTTATTGCTTACTCTTTTAGTCACCTGAGTATATAAGCTCTTAAAGTTCAAAATTGTTAATTTGAAATTAAAGGAATATTGTTTTTGGAATTTTGTTAAAGATTTGAACGATTCAAATTATTTTAATGTGCTTTGCAATATTCAACGTAATTTTTTGAGCGGAACAAGATGTGTTTTAAAAAACGCTTGGCCACAAAACACTATTTAGAAGTATTTTGAAAATTAAAAAAAAAAATGCTAATAGCACTTGGATTTAAAACATCGATCAGTAAACAAAGTCAAAAGTTGTTTTAAGAAATATCTTTGAAAATTTTTCGTCACCGTATCGGTCGAAGTAAATGAACCGCTTTCGACCGGATTTACGACTTCTAACGCATTTTTTTATAAAGAACAGATCTGATTAGAGCTGTAATCGATAAACTCAATATCCTGTACATTGTTGGAAAAAAACACCCACATCAACACACACGCGTGAGAATACAAACACTCGCATCGGACAGACACACAAACATGCGGGCACAAACACATATACACGAAAATCAATGAAAATAGAAGTTTCTTTCGATTTCAAAATATGGATATTTGATGAAAACTGTTTTTTGAAATCTTACTGAAATAACTTCCATATTTTTCCTAGACTTTGCAGTTTAAGCAAAGGAGTATTTTACGATTTCTTATGAATTTTAAAAAGTATTCTAAAATAATATCCACACAAATATATGTGAATGGCTGATTGTACCTACTGAATCGTACTAAAGTTCACATCTGAGCTTATAGGGGTTGTTATCGCAGGGACAATCGAAAATCATAACTATGAAACTTAACACACTCAACGCAACAAAACAAAAAAAAAATGTAAAAAAACTGTGTTTGTATGGTACTTTTATACTTTATGAACTACTAAGTACATAAGTTAAATCTTCTTAAGTTAAAAATCTTTAAAACTTTAAAAAAACTTAAAAAACTAAAAATAAAAATCTAAGAAATCCCTAATTTGGGATGAAGAGGTTCTCCATTATTATTTTCTTATTAAGTTATCTGTTATTGTGCATTTAATATGTGATTGACAGTCAATAACTTTCGGAACGAACATATTATTAAATAATACTGTTGTGCAAAAAAAAAAAATAGTTCAAAAATTACAATTTTATTATTTCTTTGATGATCTACAGATTTTATTTCATTTTACAAAATATGTACAAATTTCTGGCCGGAAATGAAATGAACTTTCTTTACTTAAAAGATTTTGAAAAAAATTAGTATTGATGAATTTATTTATGAATTCAGTTATGATTTTTTTTTTCACGATAAAGTTTTCATGATTCACAAAACTCAACGACTTTGAAAGCTATAAACCCAAAATATAAAGATGGGGAAAGAATCATTTTATAACCTTTAACGTATTTCTATCTATCTAAAAATACAATTAAAAAGCGAAAATGTATTCGCCCCTCAATTTCATGTTCGGGAAGTAGCTTCATATTAAGTTGGTAAAAAGGTTTTTTCGAATTTTATATACAAATTAAAGATAACTTTTCATCGCATTTACTTATACTTAATTATTATATATATATATATATATATATATATATATATATATATATATATATATATATATATTTTTTTTCAATAACTTGTTGCCATTTGATAGGTAGTGACATAATCCCCGCATGGCTGTAGAAATTTTGGGACTTCTGATTATAAAACTATGACAAATAGTTTTAACAGTACTCTCTTAATGTTAACCTAACACTACCTAAAGAATTCTGAAGATATCAAAAAAGATAAAAATCTGAGGGTGCAAACGCTAAGCTATTTTTGCGTTTGCGCTGTTATTATAAATTATTATAAAGTCAATTATAAATTGACTTATTTTGTTAATAACTTAAGTTTTACTTTAATTTTATTTCAAATTATTTAAACGTTATTGATTGTTACACAAAATTGATTGTTGTTGAATGTAGCACAAACTACATTCTTAAGTATAAATTATTTTCTACTTTTTGGTCCGTTTTGCAATTAAAGCGTGTTTTTTTTGTTTCATTTAAACTACAATTTTTCCTCTAATCCTTGCTGCCTCATCAGCTATTGGTACTAGAGATCCGAATTGATTATTTTGCCCAGCGATAAAAGTTCATAATGAATAATGCCCTTTCAATCCCACTTAGCATTAATTTGTTGCGAGTTAATCCGGGTTTCCCTATAGTTTGTGGAACTTCCTTGTCTCTTGACCATGATCTATTTCGCACGTTCTTGTCGTAGTTAATCCATATTTCATAAACAGTGATTAATCTTTAAAAATCGGTTCGGTTTCATTACGTTTCAAAAGAGAATCACAAATGAATACACGATTCATTAGATTTTTTTCAGTGAGTTTGTGTAGAACCTTGGTATCGAACTGTTTTGTATATCCAAATTTTATCAAATGGGCAAAACTGTTCTGTGGTCGATACACGGTTCTTCAGCTATATTGTAAAAACTAATATGTTTTGCTCAATTTTTTCCAAAATGCCTTCGACTTTATTCGTAGCAGGTCGAACAGAGCGAGTTTCGTCTTTGACATCAAAATTACCTGACTGAAAACGCTTGAACTAGTTTTGTGCAACTCTTTCCAACACAGCAATATGTCTATAAACATCTCAAATTTTTTTCATGGTTTGTGTCACATTTTCCCCCTTATTTTTTGTGATAAAACTTCAAAATGTGTCGAATTTTTGAGTTAAATTAACTTATTTTGATGGACAAAAGAAAAAACAACAGAAAAATGGCGGGTCACCGTTTTCACTTTCTATTAATTATGCAGGTACAAACAGCCCAACTAATGAGATTTTATTGTAACTTTTTACTCATAAAATACGAAAAAAAAATTCTCTGACCTAATATGTAATACAGTATAATAAGTTCATACAATTCTATGTACGTACACATTCCGATATACTTGAAAAACTCTCTCTTTATTTTCGCGCAGTCGGATAAAAAGACACTATGGCCGATCAAAAAGTCATTGGCATATTAATTAAGTAAGTTTTTAAGTTTTCAAAGAAAGTATCACACCCATTTTGCTAAAAAATGTAATAATTTTATTTTCTTACTATTTAGCTTTCAAACTACTTCTAAAAATAGAAACAATTTTGTGGTCGCCTCTTAAAATCTTTTAATTTTATATCCCACTCGACAAGTTTGAAAGAAAAAAATTTTTAAAGACACCTTAATTGGTGCCAAATATTCTCTATATTTGTTTAATACAATTTTTAATATAGCTAATGATACTTGCGCTATCCATAAAAAATTAATAACGTACAACTTAACGAAATCGGTTTATAAATGTAGTAGCTACTAGGGAACATGGGAACGAACAAGTTATATACAAGTTAAATATATAAACCTCCTTTTGGGCTTCGCCGCAGTCGGGTGAAAATGGAGGACTTATAAATGTATGAGGTATGGTCGGATGAACGGATATGGCGAAACTATGTACATACTAATGTACTGTTTTTGGACTTTAGCTACGGAACCGTGTAAAGGGGGCTTGTGATCAATATATTATATAACTTGTATTTATTCTATATATTCACTATGGCGACGAGTTCATTTGTTACTTATGTGCTTATAGAATAAATAAGAATCGAAATTGGATATCGATTGTTTGATTTTGGAGTGTAAAATTATTTATTAATGCAAAGGGTCAAAAATATTGTCAAATATAGAGTAGGGTCAGTTCACTGATAGAGCATCAAATTAATGAGGTTTGCGGTCGCGGCGGCGCCGCACCACGCCGCACGGCTCGCCGGGAGGGGCCGGGTGGATGTCATGTTTTCAGCGACCCGCGGAGATGGCTCGCAGAGGATGCAGCAGTGCGGGGCGCCTCCCCGCCCCCGCCGAGCCGCGCCCCGCGCCCGGCCGCGCTGACGTAACGCTGCCGTGTCTCCGCGCCGCCCGCCCTAGTGCGAGCCGCGCGCGCGTCCGCCGGGGCCGCTTCCCGTCGCTCCATCGTCTAAAATACCGTTTGTCGTTCTCCGCCACTGCGATCGAACTCGGTTTTGAGCTTAATAAGTGAATGAGGTGCCATTTGTCGAGGCTGTGAATGCGCTCAAGCTGGTCGATAACGTTAGTACGAGCTGCGGCGGGCCGCGCGGGGCGCCGCCGCCCGGCTCGGCCGCACCGCCGGTGTCGCTCGCCACCTCCTAACACGATATCCTTCCGCGCTCAGCCTCCGAAACGCAGATATTTCCCCTTATAAAATTAAAACGTATCCCGATGTCGTAATGCCCTTAGTATCTATTTTCCGCGTTTGTTTCATTCTTATGTAGCGATTGCGATGAGATAATGACATAACTTAAACATTTTCTACTCTATTTTGTTTAATCTGTAACACAAATAACCTAATATTTTTTTTAATTTTATTTTATTTGCAGGAACATATATAAATAATAGATGTCATTACTTAATTACGCATAGTTTTTAATCTTCTTTGTAAGTAAAACAAAAATATTTATTAAGTGTGAAAATTGTCTTTCTACGTATAAGTGTGGAAACTTCAAAAATAAATTCGGACTCCCTCGGCTGAGGTAGTGCAATTCCTTAGCGTGCACAGATAAGAGCAACTCCCTCAGGAGCTCGTATCGCAGTTAATTGTTACGGATATTTGGCATTGATTTTCTCTATATCCGGACGGTAAGTTAGTGCAACCGATTTTGGTAAAGGTCGTGCGTAGTAACATCATTGAACGCTTTCTAGAAAACTTAGAGCATCATCGTACAGTGCAAGCTTCATAATATTAAGGTCATTTGGTTGTGAAGACTGTAATGGTTTTGTAGTTGAATGCCGATCGACGACATCGTCGTTAGCACCAACGGGTCGTGGGACACCTGCCGCCACACGGCTGAGGCGATGGCGACTGATTGCGATAGATTAGATATTAGAGTTTACGCAAAGCAGACATGCATCCACAAAATCATACGACACGGCCCCACCGTAATTATTGACTTCTGACGTCGGAGCTGTAAAGATGCTATCGGTACATCGCTTAGGCGCGGGTGCTCGCTGTGCGGTCGTCGAATGCGGCTCGTGATGGCTGCGAGCGGAATCTAATGACACCTTTAACCGTCGACTTGAGGAATATACTTTATAAACGTAATGATTACATTGCTCATTACAAGCACGGAGGCGTTCCGTTTACATTTGCGGATTTATACACTAGAGAAATCAATGTATACTATGAATAAAATTTGTGGCAGGAAAAATATGTCGTTTTAAGTTTCATTTTATTTAAATAATCGCTTTTAGTACAATTGGTAGGATAATTAGTTTCGATTGTATATACTACATATATATAATAGTTATTTTATGAAAAATAGTTCAAGTTATATAAGCAGTTCAAAAAACCTAACTGCCCACAGTTCAATTTTTTTTTCATTCCCTTTTGAAATTTGACTAGTGGTGTATATACATATAAACATTTTTTTGTTTCTTCTTATTAGAACTGTTTTAATTAGTACCCACATTTCTTATTGCGCATGTTTTTTCCGATTTTTAAATTACCTTCGATAAAGTTGTTTTTTTCAATAGATAATACTCCAACAAGTTGCAGAAAAGTTAGTGCCATATATATAGGCGGTTCTTAACCCTGTCAAATGTACGCCTATCGTTGAAGATTTCCACATAGAATATAGACGATCCTGTCGATAGTCCGGCTTTGGACATGGAAATTGTTAAGTTATAGTATGAAACTATAAAATTTTGTTACAAAAAGATTTTAGATGCATCGATTGTAGATATGGATCGACGATCGACAGATTGATATGTAATGTATCGAAGATTGATTTATATACTGCAATTTAGTACAGCGGACTAACGAGTTAACGACTTGAGAGAGAAGTTTGGAATCTGCTGAGCTTATAGTATATATTCGTAACGAATACAGAAGTTAAAAACTATGAAGCATTACAACCTGTTCAGGCCAAGTGATTACAGTATTACAGTAGGCGACGATTGACTTACAAAATCAGATAGTTGAATGAAATTTTACAGGGTGTAACCACACAGACGTTTCTTGGAAGTGTAACCGCGTTTATCGGTCAATTTTAAATCGAATAGTCAATATTCAACTATATTTAAAATTTCATTAAGTGATGCAATAAGGGAGAAGATTATTGCAGGAATTTAGTGAATATGAGAAACGTTCATAATTATGTGATAGGTATTGGAAGAAAAAAAAATATTTAAAATATCACAAATATCAAATTATTCTATTGGATTAAAACTGACATATTTCGGCGTAATTTCATGTCATTAAAATTCATCGATATTTTGCAAAATGATCAATTTCGAACTTTTAACTTCGACTCGGTTAGTTGAAAAGGATTAACTTCCACGCTTAGTTAATTTCATAAGATATTGACGAATTGTACTAGTTGCAAAAGTAGATGAAGTATTCGAGATAGAGAACGAAGCGGAATAAAATTCTTTTAATCACAATAAAATATACATAAAGCAAAATCTCTCGCCACTTTCGTCTGTCTGTCTTTACTTCATATTTTAATCATTTGGGTAATTTTCTTGAGGAGCTCCCTCATCGACAGAGAATCTTAGTGAGAAGGTTTATAATTTAAGATCGACTTCATTATTTTGTGCAATTGAAAAGAAATACATTTTCAGAGAAATTTTATATTTCCATGAACGTTACGGTAATATTTGAAAAGGATGTACGTCTGGATATTTAATTTCAAAAAGTTTTACCGAAACATTTGTATCGTCAACTTAAAATCATTCTATACTTTGTTCGTTTAATTACGGTAGAAACACGTTTGCGTCATAGCGACGTGCTCCGAATATGCAGGTCTGTAGTTGTGCTTTCAAATTCGTTCGCTAACTTGATCTCGATCCCAGACTGATGTCCATTCCGATTCCAATCGCAAACCCGTCTCTAATTCTCAATTCTTATATCGATTCGGGTCAAAGTGGAAATGAAATAAATGAGTTAAATATAGTCGTGACGGATAACCGTGAGATATTGACAAATTAATGAAGTTTAATGTTGTTTTAATTTAACCGAGCGGTAACTAAATCGAGATCGAACAGGGGACTGCGATCAAAAGATAGATCAAGAGCGGGATTGGATGTTAATTTTGAATATGATTGATTTAAAGGGACATGTAATTTGATTTTTATATATTCAGGTGTATAAAAGTTATTCAACGTATATTTAAGAAATGAAATGGTCGTTTCATTTATAATAGTAAACGATGTAAGCCAGTATTCGTCTGTAAATTTTATTTTTTTAGCATCTACCTCTACGGAAGAAATAGCCAACTCTTTAGAACTCTCGGGGTGCTAAAAGCCCGTTGAGCTTAAAATTTCAATGAAAAAGGTAATGAAAGTATAGAGGACGAGCCAAAAACATTATAAATTTAGTAAATAATGTAGTACTTACAGAGTGTGATTAATTGTACACTTTATCTAGATTAGAGCGGTTCTGACGTAGTTGATTAAGACCTATTTCATAATGGTATTTTAAATTTGAATGTGTTTGTGTTGACAGACTTGTAAGTTAAAACTTAGTTTATATCCGATTATCAAATTAAGCTCATGAATATAAAAGTTTTAAATATATATATGTATATGAAGACATTTGATAAGAATAATTTTGATATAATATATATAAAATTTATGCTGGAATTGTTTTTTCAAACAGTAATTTTAATTGCTTCCTTAACAAATTTGGTTTTATTAAAAATGAAATGTCCTTTAAGGTTGTAATATTCTATTATCATTTTAACTAATCTATATTGTGCTGTATTTTAAAATGTAATTTCAAGCACAGTTTTTTTTACATTAAGTGGTATCTACGTGTTTCTAAATTTCGTGCACGTTAAAATCAATCGCCAAAAGAACTCAAATTCCCAATATTTTCATTTGATAAGTTACTTGAGATATGTTATAATATTTTAAGAATTTACCAATTTACAGTTTTATCATCAGTTAGGAAGAAAGTTTTCTCTCAAGAAGACTTCGCAATAAAATGAAAGCTAGTTCTTTTCAAATTTAATTATGTATAATCGCACTCAAATATGTAACTAATGTAAAAATGAATACGACCTGTATAAATTCGAGCTAGTTATGTCATTGATATTTGTCCTCTATATGTTTATCTAGTACTAGCTTTTGCCCGCGGTTTCGCCCGCATGGATATAAAATGATGGAAAAAAAAATTTTTTTGGATAACATTTGCGTAAAATCCATTGTTAATGAGCGTCTACATCCCGAAAAGAGTATGTAAATTTTAAGTCTGTCGGGTCTATAGATTCGGAGATCTCGTGATGTGGTGGTCACTAGTGGTATTTCGCTTTTATTTATCAAAGGTATTTGCCTAATAAATATTTTGAATTTACAATATGTTAAATTTTGTTTATGTGCAGGGATCTTATTAAACACGCAGAGCCCCCCAAACGAATTCCTAACTTTATGTGGTAGATTAATAACATATAAAGATAGCTTATGTTTATATCCAGTAATGAATTTATATCGATCGCTATTTTTCTTCAAATTCTCTATTTTTTTTATTATTATATCTATCTATTAAATTTTCTTGTACAAACTGAGATACCAGAGTTACGATTCAAATTTCTTACGATTCAAAACTTAGTTCTAAGAAATCCTCAAGGTTCGAGCTTTTAAATCTCCCCAACAAGTCTCTGTTTCTCTTTTTTCTCGCGGAGTGAAAAGTACAGTTATGACTAAAACGTCCGATTATTCATCTAGTAGGTCTTATACAACCTATGACCTGACTTTACTTGCTTTCATAAAGCAAAAGTCAACTAAATCTTTTTGATCTGGACGGTGGCAATAATTTTGAAATTTTCGGATTCCACTACAACAATATAACTTCGAGTAAACATCATGCTGTTAAATACTGCGAAACGAAATTTTAATAAAATTGCTTAAAATTATGACGCAGATTAATAAAAACCTCAGAAAAGCAATTCAGACACATTTGCTCAGTTATTTTTCACTTAATACATTTTTTTTTGTCATCGAAATTCCTATAATAAATCAAAAGTGCAATCGCTTATCCATTTGCGTCAGTCTCCGCCGTAGCGCCCTCTAGTGAAATTGCTGTGACGTGAATTATTAAAAAACTGCAGCGGCCGTCAAAGGCTGTGCTTATAAAAAGTCCGTTCCAATATTCGCCCACTTTAAAATCAAGAATGATTTCATTCGTTTATAATTATAATACTAATCAAAAGTTACAGTGATATGTTTTGTGATCGTAATAAATGAAAATGTATTATTAAGATGCTGCTAGAACCGAGTAGTGGCTATTAATAGGGAAAAAAATTATTGTAAAAATTAAAGAAATCTAACTGCGCAAAAGCGAACTAAAATGATGTAAACAAGGCGTAATAAAAAAATCATACATAAAAAATAAATATGACTAATATTTGATGTCGGAGGCATCAGATTCATGTTTCCGTACTTGCTATGATTTTCGCTAGACTGCAACTATTTATCATATTTAATTGAAAGATTTTTTGCAGGACATGTTTTTAGGGTTGCGAGCCATAACGAGCCATAATGGCAAAAATGGAACCCTTGTAGTTTCATCATGTCCATCCGTCTGTCCGTACGTCACAGGCATTTTATTCAAAAACTACAAGACGTGTATTGATGAAATTTATGTGTCTTGTAGGTACAGACCGCTATTTAGTTTGGTAGTTAAATAACAAAAATAAATATTTCTAGGAAGGGGGCACACCATACATGTAACATAAGCTGAAAGAATTTTTTTAGCAAACATCAACGAGTGACACATCTTTCTACAGTTCTTTTTAAAACTCTTTAAGGTTTCTATGCAAATTTTTTGATTACATAAAAAATTTCGGAAATAATCGCTTCGAAAGTTGTAGAAATTATATTCTCTCCTCTATTTTCTAAACCGCATGTCCAAAAAATATGAAAAAAATAACCAAGGTAACACTTAGTAAATACTTTCATAGAAAATTATTTTGAATATGGTCGGATATACTGTTTTTAAGCTATTGCCCAAAAACTGCGCTTCTCAACAAAAGGACTTAAGGGCCATGAAAATAGGCTCTTTTGCTGATTTACTTTAATTTACATTAGTTTAATAGAAATAGTCGAGATACCTATTTGTTTTTCTAATTTTAGACGGCTAGTGCTTATAACTATTCTGTACGGGAAATATGGAACAAGTGTAATAACGTACTTTTTTTATCTGCAGTGCATTTTCTTGTAATAATGGCTTCGGAATCCTATAAAGAGCATGGCCGGCATGCTCTTGGACAGTTTTTTAAATTTCATTGTAAATTTTTTATGCTTACTCGTCATTAGCGGTGTGAACATTTTTTTTTTTTATAATTGTGATTAACTATTATTTATATTAAAAAATTATGACATTAAGTTGTGTAGTTTTTAAATATAGATTATTGCTATAAAATGGTTTTAGAAACATCATTTTGCTTTTGAAAGACCTATCAATGATAGGTCATTCAATATGGTATTAAACTTTGATTTCGTCTCAACCACCATTTTGTATTTTACGGCCGTCATTCTCGTTTTATAACAATTTTTTTCACGTTAATAAGATTTATTATACGTTTATAAGAACTTTATCACACTTTATTATAAGTTTTGATAATTTAAGTGGGAATAGTTGCTAATCAACTTTAAATCGTAACGGATCCTAAGTGGTAAATTAAAATGAAAAATAATTAGAAAAATCTCATTTGACAGTTCGTCAACTTTCGTATTTACATTTTCACAAGATGGCGCTTGTATGTCACTATATTGCATTTAGATTACCTGCGTGTACTTAGTGACACTCATAAGATTGACATAGGAATAATCGAAATTGGCCCACGCTTTCGGTTTTAGAGCGCAAAAATAAATAAAAATATATACAAATACATGCTGATAAACGCATTACTCTTGTTCCTGTCGCGAAGTTGGGTAAATAAATTTAGATTCATTAACAATTAATCTCAAAAGAATAGACATAATCGTTATTACGCTCATTATAGTGAATATATTGCCATTCCAAACATTTCTTCAGTTCAAAGTGAACATGCTATGTTGCCAATGTCCTCTCCTGAAACCGATCCCTTGTCAAATCATAATTCGGTAATTATTTGAGTAAATGAATATCGGTTTGACCTAGACTCCGCTTCAGGACTGTACAATCTTGAAATTGATCTCGGGACGGATTCGTTCTAGTTCGAAGTTTGAATTAGTCTCATCTTGGATATGATTTGGGCTCAATAAATATTCCAGAACTGATATTATATCTATTTCAAACCTTAAGGTAATATATCAGAAACAATATTTAGCCCGAAGAAAGAAAACTTGTTGCAAATCAGAAAGAACTATTCGAATATGCTTTATTGTATTTAACCTTATTGCTTTATTTTTAAATATAACTCTTAATTTTTACGTTATGTTCCTAAGCATTCGTACAGCCACTTATGTTATTCTAATTGTAGTTACATTTAGATTTCACATTTATGTATATTTTGTAGCGGTTATTATACACCATACTGCATATTCATCACTTGCCTAATGCATTATATTTCAATTTTAAATGTAACATAGAATAGTTATAATTTTGTAATTTTCTTTTTAGTGATTTTCGTTTGTGTGTATGTTTGGAAAAATAGTGGATATATAAAAACAAATCTATTATTAGTAATAAAATACTATATGTTAATTTGTCGTCGTCGGTCTTATTGCGTCATATCCGTTTTGTGATAAATAAATATTATTATTGAAAAATATATATTTCAAGAGAGATAATGGATTGGAAACCGGTTTTAATGCATCTTTTCATAAAATGAAGAATAAAAAAAGTGGAAAGCAAAATACTTATTAAACTAAAATATTTTAAAATGAAATAAAATCGTTGAGATGAATTTCAAATTGAAAACCAAAACCACCAAATATGACTAAGACCAATAAATTATTTTGCAATATGTAATAGCATGTGAGGAAAAATTGGCTGTGTAACACTTAACGAGATGTGACTCATGTTTTACTGTAAGAAATTGTTTTATGTTTGACGTATTTTATTATTACGGAAAACAATTTTACTAAAATCCAATTTAATTATGTACCATATTGTAAAATAATTGGTTTTGAATTATATCAATGCTATATAAACAACTAAAATAGATTTCAAATTCTGAGTTATATTTATTTTGAAATTTCAAATCAAAGAATGTGGATTGCGTTTGCTATTTATTAGATCGAAGTTGCACAAAATCTGTGCTTTTGAATTTTCATTCTCCTTAAATTAAGTTGTTATATATATGTATATAAAAATATATCTAATAAAATCGTAGATTTCATATGTCTATTTATTAAAAATGTTTGCGTGACAATAATTGTAGGGCAGGGGTGGTGGCAGGCGAAGTACAAGTAACAGAACTCAAAATTCGTTTTTCTTTTTTGTTTGTTGGTTTGTTTATTTATTTGAATGGGCTAGTCGCAAAAACAATTTATGTTATCAATTAAATATTTAATTTCCAATAAATATGAAGCTCAAGCACGATCAAGTCAAGTCGGGATAACGTGTGTTTATTTTAACGAAATTGACTTGCCATAGTGAAATATATTGAATTTTAAATAAAAGTTAAGCTATAAAACCTCATCTCAGTCGCCGCGCCGCGGTGGCTGCGGTGTGTTGAGGTATCGCGAGGGGGAGGATGCGTCAGTGAGCGTCTTGAACGCGGGCAGTCATGTGCGAGACAGAGATAGGAGTGGTGAGCAACAGGGAGGTGAGGGTGAGACGTGAGGGGTTATAAGTTGGGAACGAGCGAAATAGAGAGAGAGGGAGAAAGCGTGACAAAAAAGAGAGAAGGACTGAAATCAGGAAAAAGATCAAGATCGGGATCGGTGATGGAATTAGTATCGAGTTCTCGATGAAAATATCGATCAACTTTTATTAGTTCACGCAGACGAAACCGCGCGTGAAAACTAGTACTTAAAGAAAACGAGATATATAAAAGTTCAAGGGCATGGAAAACAAATTCCGAGAATGTCTTTTTGAACGGCACGTTATAAATAATTCTACGCCGATCGAGAACACGCCATAGTCGAAAAGCGTGGGTTTCATTCTATGTAGCGTCGGTGTAATTTTATACGTCTGTGAGCGATACTTTCAATGAATGACGCAACAGACGAACTTAGCGTTTGAATGGTTAGAAATATTTATGTATAACCATTCATTTAGATTTATAGGTCCACTCTCAACAAATGTATGATTGAAAATATAAATCGAAAATGTAACATGCCTCTAGTTACGCTCAGCACAGTTATTGCGTCAGATAAGAGGAAACAAATACACAGCCAGACGAACAGGAACTCAAAAAGCATATTATTGGCCTGTCTCGGTGTTGTCAAAACCTGGCAAACGAGTTTATCTTAACCGACTGCGACGCAAACGTGCTCAAGAAATATTTACGTTTATGATAAGAGCGATCGGAATGAAATATTTCAGTAATCTTCATCGGATTCGATATATTAGGTGTGACGTCAAAAATAAAATAGCGAGATCGGTATCTCGACAAGGCAGCTCTCCACCTGCGCGCCCGCACGCGCGTCCATAGTAAATTCATAAGCAGGAGCTCGCCGAGTCACTATTAATGTATCGCCAGCAGAAGCCGTTGCCGTCTCACCGCACGTGTTTCGGGATCGTAAAGTAAAGCCGGCCGCATTCTCTTATTTTCGGAATGACCCTCCTTCGAGCCCTTCGGCTCGCGGACGTGATAGGCCCTATACGTGTTATCCGGTAGGTATCGGTATGTAGCAACGATAGGTAGTGGGTTTTCATTTTGAAAGGAAATTGGGGAAGAATTGGAAATAACAATTGTTACAGACATTGGCATTTCGAAATTCGTCCGTATAGTCATAATTTTAAAAACCTTTCCATCGTTTGGTTCGGTATAAGATTACTTTTGATATTTAATTAGCTAGAAATTTATACTAAGGTATAAGATGTTAATTTATAAGTAAGGACACGATAATTTTTAGTGTGACCAAAATTACTAACAGGTATTAATGGCGAATGATTGAACAATTAGAATATTGAAATAGCTGCAATGAACTATTGGTGTTGCCTGATTATAATCACCTCTTTGCTATATAAAACCTATCCCCCCACAATCTTTCTGTTTGAGATTGAGGGGCTGGCGTTTAGGGATCTCCACGCTGGTTTAGTGTGGGTTAGGTTGGTTGTCGCCAACTAGGTGACAACATCTTGGACTTAACGTGGTCAGCACATACATAAATGTTCTTAGAACAGCTGATCAAAATCATTGGAAGAGTACGCGTAAACATCTCCTTTTCTCAGTAATAAGTGGAAACAAACCGAATTTCAATTCCCTATCAAAGCGAAATCTCAATCCTTGAACGATTACAAGAAAATAATAATTCGCAATTTCGACTACAGAATCTACGCCTCTCATCTTTTAAAACTTCTTACCAAATAAATGGAAGCTATGGAAAATTACCAAACAGCCCGTATTAGGTACTATGTCGAAGGATGGGTTATAGAGAAAAACGTTAAACTTGATAGACCCATTTCAAAAAGAAGATTTAGTAAAACCATAGCCAAGAGAGTTATAATTCTCCACTATTTTATTATACTACATTTTGAGAGCCTTAAAACAATAAATTATTGAAGCAAGCTTGATGTAGGTTTAGTTTCTCCACCGTTCTGTCGCTTGCAGACCACGTCAACCTCACCATCGTCATAGGCGGCAACACCACAGTTGTCATCACTATAATGAGCTGAAAACCTTTTAGTATGGATGGACTCTAAATTAAACGAGAGTTGGTCATATATACGACGAATCTGTATGAAGTTCGACGGGTTAATGGTCTCTGTGAGATTATGAAATCGATATTTATATTTAAAGTTTATGCAATTTTTTAACTGTGCAGATATCAGTACAGACCGTTTTTTCGTTAGCCGGGCAGTTGCTGTTTTCTCCCAATCTGTTTTTGAAACTTTTAAAAGCTTTTATGTCATATTATATTCCATTGCATTCTATTCTGTGCACCATGTGCGTGTACTAAAAGAAGTGTTATTCGTATTTATCATGACATAAATCAAAAAAGGAATCGCGGACAGCTCTGACCGTATCATGGTGTATCTTGAAAATGTACGAAAAATGAAATTTCGTGAAATGAAATTAGTAAATAAAAATCAGATAAGTTCGTAAAAAAAGTGCACGTAGGAGTAAATTAAATATAATTATGGCGGAGCTGACGCTTCATGAAAATCTTTGGAAATCCCTGTACAGAATTGTTTTTGTTAATACTGTAATAAAAATAAATAATAAAATAGTAATGAAAACTTATCTAGTTACTCTAATGTATATCAACCTCTATCGAAATTTACTTTCCATAGAGGAGTGTTTTCATCAAACGTACCACCAAGATGTCGCTGGTGAAGTTCTTATTTGTAAGAACGCCATCATTGTATGTATCTCACTTTCATTCCGTGACGTTAGTATTATGAGAACGTTCTGTCCGATTTTGTGCCCAAGAATGCTTTATTTTTTGTTAGTATAATCTTTGTCTCTACACAAATACTGTATTTATTTCTATAAATATACGCACAGTAAGCGTTCTTTAACAACTGATATATTTTATGTTCTTGTTTAGATGCTTCATACTGATTTCAGTGAAAGTGTACCGACTCAATGTTAATAGATTTTAGGGAAATTTTATAGAATTCTTTAATAGAATTCGTGATTCTAAAAATACGTCCGGCAAAGGTCGACAAGCTCAAGATTTACTTAAGTATTTTATTTTGTTCGTTTTGTTCATTTCATCGACTAGTCGAAACAATCAAAGACTACGTTTTTAGTGTATCTATTCTTGTACATATCGGTTTCATCGGCTCGCATACAACTATTTATATATGAAACGTAACTACGCCAATTTACCGAACAGCGCATTTAACGAAATTGGTTACCGCAGCTTTTACGCTTTTAATGCTTCAACGCCGATACTTTCGATAATGGCGTCGTCGACGCACCGCGGCATATTTCGATGTTACACACTGTAATTGGTGTTTGCGGCTGACATAGAGCGAACGCCCGGGTTGGTGATGCAAATCTAATTGTTAACATTTAAAATTGGTTATGGTTTATACTTGACGATAGCAACTATTTTTTATAGAGAATTCGTGCGCTCTAAATTTCGTCTGCTTAAAGAATGCTATTTCTTATACCGCGTGCACATATCAGGGTTTTCGTGATTTTTAAATTTTCGTGTACCTTTAACTGGAACTTTAGACATGTAATAACATATTATTAGGTCGCAGAAAAGGTTTTTTCGTATTTTATAAGTAAAAGGTTGCAGTAAAATCTCTTTGGTAGTGCTGTTTGTATTTGGCTAGCTTTGATACCGTTAAATAAATGATATTATTAAAAAGGAAAAATGAAAAGTAAGAACGGTATCCTGCCATTTGTATTGTTTGTTTGTTCACCAAAATCACTGAATCCAACGTAAGAAATTCGATATATTTTGAAGTTTTATTACAGTAAAAGGAAAAATGTGACATAAGGTGCGAAAAAAATTGTGACGTTTACAGACGTAATGTAGTGTCGGAAAGAGTAACACAAAATTGAATCAAGCGTATTCAGTCTGGTAATTTTGATATCAAAGATGAATGTCGTTCTGGTCGACCGGTTATGGATAAAATCGACGCCATTTTTGAAAAAGTAGAACAAGATTGGCAGGTTAGTTTTTACGACATAGCTATTTGAGAAAAGCTCACATGAGCTTACGTTAACGAATCATATATTCTCTATTGAAACGTAATGGAAACAAAACATTTTTGATAGGATTGATCACTGGTCATAAAAACTTGATTACTTACTACAAGAACGTGTGAAAAAGATTATGGTCAAGAGGCAAGCAAGCTTCACAGATCATAGCGAAACCCGGATTAACTCACAATAAATTGATTTTATGAGTGTAGTGGGATTGGAAGGGTATTATTAATTATGACGTTTTATTGTCGGGAAAAAGCATCAATTTGAATCTCTACTCCCAATAGTTGATGTGACTCAAGCAAGAAATAGAGAAAAAATGGTCGGTATTGATTAACACAAAGAGAATGGTTTTTCACCATGATAACGCCGGACCGTAAACATTTCTAGCCACTCAGAAAATATAGAGACTTTGGTTTGGAAGTATTAATGTAACCATCATATAGACCTGACCTTGCACCTTCAGATTTTTACCTGTTTCGGTCCCTTTAAAATTCTTTATGTAGTGTTAGGTCACCATCAAGAGAGGGTTATCAAAACCATTTATCGCAGTTTTTTAGAATCAGAAGTCCCAAAATTTCTATAGCAATGGGATTAATTCCCCGACCTTATATTTAGCTTATTTATTATCAGCCACTACAATGGTATTTTGAAAAGTTTTTGTTGAGTATCTTAGTGTAATAATGAATTATTTTAATTATTATTACTATGCATTATTTGAGACATTTTAAAGTTTCACAAAATTCGAAAATAAAAAAAATTGCAATCTATACATAATTTTTGAAGTATCTGCCATTTTATAAATAAATAAATGTTTATCATCAAATCTTCATTGACAAAATACTTTCAAATATTTATTAATAAATAACTATTTAAATCAAACATTTCAAATATTTTGGCTGTCAAAAGGTTAACATAATTTTTAATGTTATCAATTTCAATACTAAAATTTCACCTGACTAGGTTTAAGTTTGATGAAAAATTTAGCAAGTATTAGAAACATATAAAAAAGTGCCACTGTTTTACGTTTCTTATTAAAAATAGAAACCGATAACTAATTAAATGTATAAGGTATTTGTCCGCGAGTAATGTGGTAAAGCCATGCTGTGGTCAACTAATGGCTGTAGCACCTAAATGGGCTGGTTCAACAGGTGCTCTCTCACACTTACAGAATAGAGCCGTGAGGTAACTGTTTTCGCTGTTTCGTTTCGTCTCGTGAGTGAACGTTCCGGTGGTGTAGTTCCTTCTATCACCACTCAACCTCCCGTCATCAGCCGCTCCCCTCTCCATCAGCTTTCACGTCCACTCTTTCATCGTATTCCTATCTAAGGGACCGGCACTGGTGATTCATCCAGAGGCGCGAGTGTCCATGGCCGATGGTGACTACTTATACTTTGATGGTTCGCATGCTCGTTTGCCCCTTGATAATACTGTATAAAAAAAGAGATGATAATAGTTTTTGCAACTAAGTTCCTCGACGCGGCTTGCGGGAGGAGTTAATTGACAGAAATGGTCACGTAAGGAAAAACCGTTATGCCTCTTACATTAGATTCTCAGCGATTCTTTCTATCTCTCTCTATCTCTCTCTCTTAGAAACTAGTCATTAAGCAAGTGTGGTGTGAGTAGCGCGTAGCGTGGCGGTAATCTATTTTTTGACCTTTTTCCTGAAAATATCTATCTGTTATCAGGTTACCTGCATTTGCAATGAATAATATGTTAATGAGGTGATTTTTTAATGATTATTTTTCAATTGTTATTCGATTCTGGAGATGGAGTTTTCAATTTCAAGTCTTATATAAACTTATTTTTTATATATTTAGTGACATCTACCATCAGTTTCAAAAATTACATTATTGTGTAGCTTTGTGCAAAAATTCACAAAATTTTTAATAAAATAATTAATAATAAAAAAGTTATTATTAAAAAAATCAGTTGTGATAATTTTATGTAAGGATTTTTTCTATTACTCGTACGTGACAGCTCTTGTGTTCTTGTTCTCAGATTTATGCATGATCATTTGTGTAGCCTTTCATACTAGTTTGGAAGATTTTTTAAATAATTGCTACTATGCTTTCTTTTATTTTTTTTCTTTCATATTCTTTTTTTATACTGTATTTCTTCTTCTTTATATATTTGTTTTTTCCTTTTCTTATTATTGTTTTTTATTTACGCTTATTTTCTCTTTTGTTTATTTTTTTTTACACTGTACAATTTTTTATTCAATTCATACAACAAAATTTTGAAAATTTTAATTTTATGTGGCTATTAATATAGTAAAGCATATTTGTAAACAATATTTGTCTTATTTTACTACGTCTTACATGTCTGTTCTTATTCAATTCATTTCTACTCACATAAATAGAACCTCCCAGGTTTTTGGGACTGTACTAATTTTAGGTACTAAATAGAGTACGACTATCAAAAATTTTTGGTCAAAGGTACTTTATATTTTAATTTTTGTTTATGTTTCTACTGTAAACTGTGTGTAGGAGGACGAGGAAGTTTTGCCACACAATTCTGACGCCGGTATCCGCTTCACTCTCCGCACGCTCTTTCAGAAAGATTGGACATCCTTCCAAAACGTGCAGTAGATCTTGGAACTTGTCAGAGGCGTATATGCAGTACGGCGAATTCTTCAGCTTGAACCTATGTAGGTATTGAGCGAATCCGTCGTGTCTGGTGAAGGTTTTGCGTCATTATGACCCGTGAGAGGACCTTATACGCCTCGTCCACCCGGGGAAAGAAGTATTTGGTTATTTCGTCTGTACTTCGTTTGGCGTATCTATTTTGCCATTTTCAACTAGAATTCATCGTTTTAATTGGTTTCTTGGCGTACAACAACGGAAAACAATCATAATTCGCTGCCGTTTTCCTCTTAAGGACGGCGTTCCCAACGAGCTCGTCAGCACAGTCGTTAGCCGTGGCCACATGAGCATGCGCCCAAAAGAGGCGCTTCTCCCTGCCCTCCACAACGATATCCGATGTCGCGTCTGGTGGCATGGGCTCGAGAGTTATAGGTTTCGGGGCCGGTCAATATTTGTAACGATAACACAAGTTGGAGTAACTAACAATCTTGACTAGTTGACCTTTACTATTTTTCACCCTCCTTATTGTCCAATGCAGTGCGGACAGGTCTGCCTGGAAACCGTGCAAAAATGTTTGAGTCGATTTGCGAACTTCCCAGATTCCATCCCACACGACATTCCGTTAACGAGGCATAGACTTTGTCTTCAATTTGGCTACCGTCAGTATAAATGTGCGACCTGACAAAGGCGATTGTTCCATTGACGTCAGATCCAGGTCCTCAATGCTCCCGAATCCGATTTTGGAAGTGTGTACAGGGTGCGGCAATTTACAGAAATCCATGGATTTCTCCGGGAGCTTCCGGTTAGTAAATTTGTCCTCCAATTGTTTTTCGCGCTTTACCTTATACAACCAGGCCGTTTTTTTCGCTCTTATGTTTAGAAATAATAGCCTCGAGAGAATCAGTGTGGAATGGAGGGAGACTGTTCGGTAAGTTAGGCGTGTCTTAAGTGCGACACTGCGCTGTAGAGTGTCCAGCATTTTTCGCATGCCGAGCTTACTTGCTGCCGGTGCCCAAGCGTACGAAGCGTACATGACAATAAGTTCTATCACGGCGATGTAGATCGTCTCCATTATCTCCGGACTGAACGTCGCGTAGCCTTGGTCGCTCTTATAGATATAGGCCGTCTTTTTACAAGCTTTGGTTACATGAGGCGTAAACAATTTACGCAAGTATTGGCTGTGAATTTCATTTATATAAATGAGTATGATACAATAAATAGATCGAAATCATGCATAAAACTGTCTATTTATGTAGACACAATGTTAGGATAATCATTGAAAGATCATCATAATTGGATAATCATAATCGTACCTAATATGACCCAATACATCAAATAATTTCCAAAGCTTATAACGCGCAATTTTATTCTGTATAAATTTCTCTTTCTCTGTTTTCTATTTGCGTTTTGCTTTTGAAAATTATTTTATATAAAGTGCAATTATGTATATTTATTTTTGAGCAAACATAAGTAGATAATTTTATGCAAGACTTCGATCGATCTATTTTATTATATTGATACATACAAATAACATTCATCAGTACAAGCCTTGCATAAAATTATTATTTTTTGTTTTAGTACAACTGAATTTTTGAATAAAAGCTTGTAGTTAAAAAAAAAGGTTTTTTCTTATTATTTCTCTTTGCGTTTGTTCTAGGCTTTTTCTAGTCTTCTTTTTTTTCTGTAGATGTTTCAGGTATGATACCCTATATGATATAGGACTAGACTGTTTGCCAATAAAAAAACGAATGACCCAAAACTCGATAGAGATGCATAGTTTTATTACAAAGTTACTTTGGCCACCTTCCAGGTTCGTCTTTAGGCCCTGGATATCATGTAGTATCAGAGTACTTGCCAAGACAAATCAAATGAGTTCAAACTCGATTGGTATATTTTATTTAGTTTAAGGGTTTCTATGGCGACCTTCCGACTCCATCATTAAACCAGTTCCAAGGTAGTGTATTATTGTATTGTCACCGAAAATACGTAAGTGTACCAAATTTGAGTATACTCTAACGTTAGTAAGTGGTTCTAATTTAGCCTCCACGATTTGACCTACACATACTAACACGGCAAGTTAAATAAAAGCTTATTAAAAATACTATTGTTGTGTTCAGTTCTTTATTTAGTATTTTTTTTATATAATTTATGATTCACTATTTTATGTGAATTTCATCTAATTTTAAGGAAACAATTATTTTACTAAATATGTGATTTTGTATTACTTGTTAATTTTTTAAAAAGAAATACAAACGTTATTAATTTATTTCACTGTTCCGTTATTTGATATAGCATGTTATAAAGCGACAGAAACTTTGTTTCAATAGGGTGTGCCTCGACATCTCTAGCTTTTTTTTATTTTTTTGTGAGGAGATAAATTCATATAAGCTGAAGATTATGATCGTTCTAGTTAGTGGCAATAGTTAGAGTTAAATATGCTTTCAAAGACTTTTATACCAAAATGTGAGTTAGCAAACTATTCAATAAAAAATATTTTAATTAAAACGTTAAAATATTGTAAAAATAATTAAATAACTAATTTTTGCCCAGTGATAATTCTGATTATGCACGACATATTTAGTTTATGTAGATGGGTCGTCATGAAAATGTTACTGTGAGGTGACGATATAAAGTGCGATCTTTGAAGTATTTATTATTTTATTTTTCCGTAATTTCATTATACTTTTAAACAAAATATTGCTTTCAAGTATATTTGTATTTATTTAATAGAAAAATAGACTCTTTTCTCAGAGGTTAGACTAGATTAAAATAATTTATAGCTCCAGTTAAAATTTAGAACGCATATAAAATATTTGAAAAGTAGTCCCGAAGGGTCCTGGAAATTAACTTTTAGTAAATCTATACTAATTTTATAAAAGCGAAAATGTCTCTGGCTGTCTGTGTATATGTTTGCTACATCTTCATGTCTAAACTACTGTACCGGTTTTGTTGAAATTTGGTACAGAGATAGTTTGGAACTAGGTAAAGAATATAGGTTTAAGTTTCTTTGTTTGTCTGTCTGTTTGTTTCTATGTTCTTTTCATAGCTTAATAGTGTTTAAATTGACGTCAATGAACTTAATATACTAATAGAGCATACTATTTTGTGATATATAAGTTACTGTTTGTTTGTCTTTCTGTCTGATTATCTGTATGTCTACTTATAACTCAACAATGATTTGACGAATTTCGGTGAAATAAAAAAAACTAATAGAACTGATTCTCACATAAAATATGCCATTATTTATTTTTTGTAAATCATCTATATTTTTATTTTATTTCATCTTCCATGTTTATTGTTTGCTTTGTTTCTAGAAGGAGCGGTATAAAAGTGACGATGAATATTGAGAGGAAATGGGACAGAAAAAGATATGGTGTGAGACGAAGAGATATAGCGAAAGCGAGAGTGTCAACAATTTGATTGTAACGACATGATCAAACATAATAGTTAATAATAAAAAAATCATAGTAAGTTCAAACAAACGATAAGGTTTTTGCACTACGTCTTTTGTCTATATCAACGTCATACATAAAATACTCAAAAATTATATTTTGTAACGATATTTGGTCGTTAGTAACTCAATTACGTATAAACGTTTGGACGGATTTAGATAAAATTTCGCAGAGAGATAGAGTGTTTTCTGTATTATACGTATAATGCTTAGACTCCCTACTAATACCCTTCTCTGAAATAATTTAAAAGAAACCCGAATCGATATAGGAATCGAAAGTGATACCACGATTCGACAGAGTGAGACGCTTAATTGTAATAGAGAACAAGGCCAAATCGGAACTTAAATCGAATACAAAATAGAAATGGTATCAGTGATAGAAAAATTGTGCGATGTAGAAAAATAGAAATGAATTATATTTCCACGCGGGGTGAATCACGGACAAAAGCTGTATATGTATATGTATATATCGGCTCCGCCCGCGTGGAAATATAATACACTATCTGCGCCCCGCGGTTTCATCCGCGTGGTGATGGAAAATTGTGATAATGATGATAGAAAGCGTTTTATTTATTTGTTAATTTCTCAAAGTTTTTCTATTATTTTGCTATTCGGGACGGAGACAAATCCAACAAATTAAAAAATGTAAATCAATCCACCTATTCTCCAGTTATAAGTGTTCGAACAATTATATTGTGTTTGGTACGAAGTATTTTTTAAGACGATCTCACTAATATGTATTATAGGTATTATAAACGCTATAGTTTGTAAGGATAGATAGGTACGGAAGTATATGATGATTGATGGTAATGCAAAAGTTTTAGGTGGCTACTGCAATATACTCCTATGAACTATGTTAAACGATTTATTTTGATCTGCATAAACATGCAGATTTTGCGATTTAGAAACGCGTGAGCAAGCCACATAGAGCTGGCCGTGGGAAAAACATTGCGTGCTCAAATGTATGCCTGCTACCTTTATGGTCTGACCCTGCCGCCGCACTCGCTTGTCTATCGTGAAAACTATTCAAATATTTGTCCAAATGTAGTGTAAAAGACAAAGTTTATCTACTTTAACCACCAAATGCGATAAAAGTATTTATTTTGATATAAGGATCAATTTGTTACTACCAAATGTGTGTTAGAAATAATTATCAATTATTATTGTATTTATGGTTCACTATTTTGGCGACAATGGCTTACTCATAAAAGATAGATATATGCTGTCGCGGGCTTTTTTGTAAGACTATTTAAGATAAAAATTTCCATTATATATCATATACGTGTCATTCCAACGGTTTTTGCGGCGCACGCCAGAATAGCTAGCAGATGACAGATTTTTTTCCTACTTATTTGACACTTCTCGTTATATTTTAGATTATTCACACTATATCTTTATAATTTATTATTTATTATGCGTTAGCCTATGTGTTATTCTCGTGCGTAAGCTATATATTATTGCACAGTGTAATCAAAATCCATTCAGTAGTTTTTGCGTGAAAGAGCAACAAACATCCATCCATACTTACAAACTTTCGCGTTTATAATATAAGTATAGATATTATATAAAAACATATGATAAAAAAATATAATTTGCATTATAGTCAATGAACACTAAATGGGAAAGCTCAATAAATGTAAATTTTCTAATTTCATCGGTTAATATTTTTTCCTTTGTGAGATCACGGATACGAATGCATAGAATTGACTGTAGTAAATTTTTTTTTCAATACATAAAAGAAGTTAAAAAAGTTATTGGATTGATTAATGAAATGAAAATTAATGAAATTTGAAAAAAAAAAAAGGCAAACAGCTTCTACTTCTGCAAGTGTAAGATTAACGATTACGTAAATTTTTGGCAAGTCGGAGTGTAACAATATACGAGGCACTAATTAACATGAAATAACTAAAACTTGGTTACGATTAGGTAAATATCCAGTAAGACTAAAAATCTCTTACTTAATTCCTAATTCATGCCTATTTCTTAGAAAAGTAGGCAGAGACTACAAATATTTTCATGGCATGATCATTGCGTGTCTCGCATCTGGTGTACAACTGTCGTCCATCACTCATTTCATGAAGGGTCGGTTCGAAAGTTTTGGGTGCTTAAAATTTCGCTGTTATTTGACATTGTACCCGATTTGGTCTGCATAAGTTTTCTAAGGCGGATTGCCGCAAGGATTTTGCGCTATTTTCCGTCATATGCATTCGCTCTATAGATTTGTTTTGTAATTCTACATTCATTCATCGTTTGTAGATAGCCAAGCCACCACCATATACATCATTCTACTCTAGTCACTGCATATATTTTTCAAATCAAACCGTTCTCTGCCATCATTATTCCTATTTCTTATAAACAAAGACCTGAAATTTGTACTTTTAATTTAAGGAATAAATTGGTGAAAACTTAAAAAGAGTACTTATACATAGCATATTTGAAATGATGTATTTTACCCTATATAGATTTAGATAAGGAACTGGTGCCATGCCAAATGGCCGGCACATAGTAACGGGTGTATATCGCGTAATATAAGTTGAAGATATCTTTTTATCATAAAACTAGAAACACCAAAATGTTAAATACAGAATTATTTTATCGCATTCATTATTAATTCACAATTATTTAACATACGTGCACGAGTTATCGGCAGTACGAGTGTCCGTACTCGCGTGGTCTGACGGTCGACCTCGAGCTCTTTTACTTTTCCGATTTCATTCCCAATCTCGATTTACGATTACGTTTTCGGCATCGACTCCACACCTCGACTAGGTCACAATTTCGAATCTGCCTCCAATTCCAATTTTAATTTTGTTTTGCGCTCTAGCCGTCTACAACCAGATTAAGACCTTAATTTCGTCTTTGGCCTCGGCTTCGTTTCCAATTTCGATTGGCAACACAACGTCAAAACCGAACTTGCACCGACCCGATCTCGATCTTTCAAACCCGAGTTTGAACTTTAATTCCGATCCGACGCGGATCTAATTTCGATTCGCATTCCGAAACCGATCCAGGCCGACCTCGAATCTGATTTCCATAAATTTAGGATTCAATAAGATATTTAATTGAAATTGTTGAAGTGGATCTATGGGAGATGAACCTTCTCCGACATGAGTGAAACTTTAACTCAGGTGACATTTTAAATAAGTTGTCTATTCATGTTCGTATTGTCGTTGCGTATTCATGATCAAGAAATTAATTTGATTTTCGTAGTATTAAATTGAATAGATATCAAGAGAAAAAACCCAGATAACTTAAAATTGATGTTTGGTTTACCCGGCCGCAGCGGAACCTAAATTTATGTTACACATTATGTGTTTTACCTTTATGTATGTTCATTGGCAGTTCTTAAACTTGTAAACTGATTTAGATAATATATCAACTTTTAGCTGTGTCTTGGTGGCGCGAGTGTTACTGAGTATATTATACTTATAAAAAAAATCAAAATAATGAGTTTTTGGCATAAATTAGACGTCTTTGGAATTTTTTCTTTCAAATATATCGAGTGGGGTATCAAAATGAAGAGATTTAAAGGCTGATCACAAAAAATCAAATTACTTCTTAAAAATAACTTGTATTTTTGGAAGTAATTCGAAATAACAAACTGAAACTATTACACTTTCTAACAACCACTTTGACGACTCACAATGCGTGATTAATTTTCCAACGTCTTCTTTGATAGCCCATAGTGTCTTTTTAATCGACAGCAAAGACAGGGTTTGTTTTTCATGCATATTTTGGCACGTATGTATGTAGAATTCTTTCTATCCTCCAAATATCACAACAGTTGAACGAATTCTGTTCATGATCAAATCGTTTTATAGAATATAGACTAGATTTTGCTTTAATCAAATCAGGATGGCAATCGCAAAATACATAATGGTGGTAAAGAAAAAAAATTGCATACCATACTGAGTGACATATTATTATTGATGTGAACAGGTCTTTCAAAATCAAGAGAATATTTCCTAATTTCTTTTTAGAAGTAACCACAATTTAAGCATTGCACAAACTGAATTTACAATTTTTAATAATTGAATAATAGCCATATAAAGATAAAGAAAATTTATCATGGTTATTGCAATGAAATCCCACGTCAATACCGCTAATGAAAAGAAAGCAACTTAGTACATTGTTCAAATAAAATCAAACCAAATAATAGTAAATAGAAAATTAATAAAAAACCTGACTTGATAAAAGTGAACTAAAAAGATTGAAATCAGATGATATCACAACTAATCCAATTAAATATGACGGATATGTGTATGCTTCCATTTACGCTGCGACTGTTTAGGTATGCCCCCAACTATAAATATTTATCACATTTGATTCCATGATTTTTTTACATCATATTATTTTCATATTTTTAATTCATTTTTGTGCAGTATTATTCCTTTAAATTTGGTTTTATTAATTTTTTGCTAAACTTTGAAAATATTATGTGTTACTTGCAACGTTTTTGCAACTGTCCAAAGTCTTTTTTCAACGATGTAGAGGTGGAACTAGTAATTTAAAATCACTACTTTAATAAGCTAATGCTTTTTAGTATTTATTTTATAACAAAATACGCTTTTCAAAACCCGTATCATTTACTCCAGAAAATAAGATGTCAATCAAGTGAAAGTTACAAATTTATTAGTAAGGCATTACATTGTTTAATGCATTGAAATTGTTTACGTTTTACAGTGTCACTATGTTTTATTTGAAATTTTTTATAGAAGTATTATTTGTATTTTGGTTATTTAACTTATGAGCGCAATTTTCATAAAATTTCATTCACCCGCAAAAGTCATTACACAACATAATATTGTCTGTTGAGATCAAAACATCGCTGCATTCGATGGAATCACTAAGTGAAATACTTTGCCCACTTGCATTTAGGGGTTACTTCGAAGGGCTTTTCATATGCAGTCACTGCTTCCTCGGCGTCCGTAAGTTACTTTCCTCAAAGATTTATTTTTTACTTTAGAAAATAAATGGAAATAGCATGGAACGAGGTCTGTCTGGGCTGTAAAGCGGGTGAATGAGTATTTCTATAATTACGTTCCAAAATAGTTAATTGTTATACTGGCGATATGTGGTGGGGCGTTGTCATGGTGAAAGAGAATCTTACTTTTTCTTACCCGAACTTTTTCCAAAACAGAAGGCGAACAGTTATTAGTATAACAGCCTACAGTGACTATTTTACCTTTTAAAAGTATTGTTGTGTAATATAATTTTATTCCAAAGAAAGAGGCTTTCCGACGCTTCGACTTCGTTTTAATTTCGTAGGTAATTGCTCGACAGGAAACACCCCCTAAGCAGACAATTTTTGGTTTCGGGATCGTAACAGTAAGTCCAGCTTTCGTCACCTGTAACTATGTCTGAGTATTTAAGTCAACACTGGCAAATATTTACATCATTTCGTCACACCAAATAACACGATGAAATTTTTGAGCTTCGGTCATTTTATCAAATATCCACCGAATACAAAGCTTCCTAATCGTTAAATGTTCATGAAGAATTTTCTGCACTCGACTCATACCAATGCCTAAGCTTGTCCCAATTTACTGGTAGATCACATCTACCACATCACTGATGTTGTCTTCGGTCGTCACCGTAGAAGGACATTGAATAGTCAGTCAGATTAGTACGAGCACGTTTCAACTCATTCAACCAGTTATAAACAGTGGCAAGAGATGAAGCTTTATCATGAAAGGTCAACTAAAGTCTGCTACAACTTTCTTTTTGGCTGAAATGTCAATGAAAGTCGTAGAAAATCATTGAATGAATTTTTTTTATGTTAAATTCATGTTAATAAACAATTTTTTTTGCAGTCAATTTGTAAAGACAAATGATCGATCAATGTAACAATCATAATATGGTTGTTGAGTTGTTGACTTATATTTTTGAAGTTCAAATAATTTTTTTTTATATCACAGTTTTTACAGTGGCCAATTCATAAAATTTTATATGTTACCTCCGTAAGTTGTACATGTGTGAACTCTGACTGAGTTATCAGAAAAATATAGACTAAAAAACAGCCTATGTACTTCTTATTCCTTGTAATAAAAAAGTAGATCGCTCCAAATCAGTAGAGCATGCAATATTTTTTAAAATATTTAGTTGTTTAAAATACTTAAAATAAAACAATGAGCTATGACCAAAAGGTGATAGGGAAGTAGAAATTACTGTAAGCGTGGAAGTACAATTTTGTGCATGTTTATTTTGTAAAATATAATTTAACACTCTTGATTCTATGAAAAATCTAACTACTTTTCAGTATTGATTTCTTTCAATATGCGCCTTCTCAGGCAAAAAATGCATTTCCGCTTATTTACTTTACTTAGCACTTTACGTATGCTCAAAAATTCAATTGGTCTATGTGTTTTAGTTTAGAATTTGGATATAATCGAGCTCTCTGGTTTCAAAAAAACCAATCACAATAAAATGTGTATTTCATACCGCATTTTCTATTTGTCCGCGAGCCAATCACAGATAAGTACGAGTAAGTGATTGTGGATTTCATTCGGGCAACATATGTATTACATAGAACGTTTGAAATTCTTAAAATTGAAAAGGGCACTCTTGATAGACATATACGTTTTGTAGATGTTTTATACACCATAATAAATTTCAAAACCAATTATTCAAGTGTAAAGAACTAAAGAGTAGGATTTTGTCATTAAGTGACCAAAAAGTACAAAGTAATGTAATCTATTTAAATTTTTTTGTTGAAATATATGCATTCTTAATTTGAAAATATTTTATGTTCCTTTCAGATTAAACGGAAAAATATTTGTTTGTTCTATACATTATTATTTGCTATCAATGCTTCTTTCATTGATCAAAGTGAAAGTAACTTAATATTTCTTTAACAAGCTTAACTTACTTTGTCTAATGTCCTAATAATTCTCAATAATAATTAAAAGAATATGTTTATGGACATGTCATAAAAAATTGCTCTCTGTTTTTAAACATAGTTATTGACCATTTAAAAGTGAGAAGTTCATTAATATCATATAATGTATTAAAGAAAATATATGTTTTTGTTTTTAATGTGCGTAGGTCATTTGGTCATATGTTCAAGGTTGTAGGCATATGTCGTAACAAAATATTTAAATGTAACACACTATTCTGTATCTATTAGTGTGTTATAAACAAGAGAGTATTTTTTAGTTTTTTTAGGTCATAATTTATTTTTTAGTTTTTGTGGTCGTAAAATAACCTTAATAAATTTCTGATGTACCTGAATATGTAAGAGAATTATTATAATGTTTTATTTCCTACCATACATAAAACACTATGTGGTCATATAGGATTTGAATTTTTTTTTCAATGTATACATTATTCTACTATCAACCCAATTCATTTGATACCCAGATTTACGGGGTTGTACAAAAAAACATGAAATCCGCCATTTTGTTGGCGGTCATATTGTATTTTCGTTTTTTGCAATATGTAAATTATTCTACTAGTCAAGCCCTTTGATTTGATATCCATATTGAGGAAGTTGTGAAAAAATATGTATTCCGTTATTTTGTGGTGGGTATCATCTTGGTGTTACAAAGATACTGAATGCAGAAAATTATATAGTTATTAGAACTAAAGGCGTGTACCAAACTTCAGGTGAATCGGTCAACAGGAAGGGAGTGAAATTTTAGTTAGTAAATTTGACCCAAAAAACAAGCAGGGCAAGCTAAATAAAACCGTTTAACAATAAAAAAAATGTAAAATTGGAAAGTGTCTATGTTACTATTGGGAAATTACTATTTTCATTCTGATTTTCTAAAGTTTAGTTTACTTCTAATTTTGTCTTTTTAGAATCCTAGGAATCTATTTTAACTATTTTTCAAGTGACGTCTATATGCAGGCACGCAAATGTGCGTTTAAAAAATGTGTGTATATATATCTTTATGTCCCTCTTTCTCTTTCTGTGTGTGGGTGTGTGTGTATGTGTGCGTGTGTGCCTGCGTACTTAAACCTGTCATAACTTCTGGACAAATGAACTGATAGAAACGCAATTTGTGCGATTCAAAAAGAATCCATTCAACTTTGACTTTCTGAAAATTTAAACCGAATCAGCTTGATAGATTTCTAGAAATATTAAAAACAAAAATTTTATACGTTTTTTAATAATTTTTGGACTGCTATACCTTGTATCACATTAAAATCAGTTGATTTGTTTAAAAGATATAATAAGAAAAAAACCTCCAAAAATATTTTTCTAAGATAACACAAAGATTTCTCGTAGTAGTTACAATATAAATATTAAGGAATACATTTATCCCAAAACCACAAAATTTTAATGACGCACATAAGAAATTCATAGTACAAATTAATAGAAGCCAGCTTTTTGTCATTATTTATAAGTGCTTACTTTGATGGCTAAATTCTAGTAAGCATTATTTATTGTAAATTATTGCGAATATTATTATTGTTAAATCTAAACAAATATTTAACATGTTCTATCCAGGTACAAAACGGTTTTTCAGAATTTTCGTGAATACTAACATTTTGGAAAAACGATCTTATCTTATTTGGTAAAGTTTTGTTAAAACAGGCATTGTATTTTTGGCATCGAATATGAATATGCTACTGACGTTAAAATTAAAGATATACAATACAACTATCCCGTGGTTTATCTTAGCCATTTCACAGTTCTTAACATTATCTAATTTCTATTTCTTTTGCAGTTATCGAATTTTATGGAAATATACGGATAGAAAATTACTTTTATTCTCATTAAATATCTTTTTGTATAGACTAATTTTTTTCTATGAGATTTTCTAAAGCAACACTTTTCATCAGACGGTATCGCCACAGAGGGCTGTGTAAGACGTGAATCTCTTTTATACGTATATATATGTTAGACTGCGCCAGTTAGACTTGGGATGTTGGCGGGCAAGACATTTTATAGTTCTGCGACGAAAAATGTGTCGTAAAATAAACGGCACGACCTGTACGAGTCCTCGAATTTGGGCATGTATCGTTATTATTTAATGGAAGATAAATACATAAAAAAATATACATAAAATTCACTCATACGTCTAATTATTTAACTTTGCTCAGACACACTTAAAATGTTGATATTCTCAGTTGATGTCTTAGCGTACTTTACTATTTTTTAAATTGTAAATGTGCATAGTATTTTGCAGTAAAGAAAGCGATTCGAACTGTATTTGTAAAATTTTTTGTACTATATAATTTAGTAAATTTTTTGTGGCACGAGTAATGAAAAAGTTATTGAACCTCTAGATCATAAGTTAAGTTTGTTACTAACATGTCCCGCGATGTTACATGCACAGCTTACTCTCGGAACATTTGTATAGTGAAATGAGAAAGAAACTGGTAGGTTATATTTTTTTTTAAGTATATTTCAAATAGATTGGTTATCTTTTATGAGTCGCCTTCTCATTTCATATTTCCATATATATACATATCTTCCTTAAAATCCATATCTGCTTCCCAAAGTAAAGCAAATAACTTCACCGACAAAATGAAATAAACATAATGACTAATATTTTTTTCTACAAATTATACCCAATTTAATCGAATAATATTAATCTTATATTTTACGCGATCAATCAGTTCTACCAGGTGTTGAATTTCATCAGAATTAAATATTTAATGTATTGTCAAATTATGAAAAAGCATAATGCAAGCAGACAGATAGGTAGTAGATTAAGTAAGAAATGCCGATAAAAAATAGAAAGACAAACTTGTATGTAACGTCGTGATCTATCGTTGTACCAAATTTTATTAAAAGGGGATAAATAACTGTTTTGTGATAATATTTACAGAAAAATAATAATTTATTTATGCGACAATGACTACTAAACAAAATCAGTTATATCATTGCAAAGTACGTAGGTGCAGATAGATAAAAAGATAAACAAATAACAGCTCATATTTTATCTGACGATGTCCTTAACATTGATGTAACGATTGTTCACTTATAAGAAGACATGCAGACAAATACAGACACAGACAAAAAATATTGCATATGTCCTTCCCCAAAGATCAAGCTCTTTTTTTAACAAATACCATTAAAATTTTTAAAAGCAGTTTATCCTTAAACAGGCAACAGGCAGACAGGGAAAAAAATTACTTTCGTATTTATTATATTAGTATGGATTAGACATATACCGAGTTATATTCTAAACCTAAAAATATAAGCGGAGAATAATAATCCTTTATTTAAATAGATGACTATAATTTTGAATCTTGAAAAAAAAATCAGGGTTTGGCTGTGTCGTGGACACGGTCATGTATTTTACGTGAATATGTGTATTTAACGAATAATATTTTCTATGAGGAAATCATGTGTACAATTATTATTGAACACTAATAAATACTTTGAATTTCGTGTAGTTAAAAATAGTAGTGAAATGAACTAGATGCTGTTAAATGTGTCTTTCAAATCGTTGTTCGCCAATAATCTATGTCTGTGTAGTCTAGCGTTGATATAGAAGCGACGTCATCTACTTGCATTATCTCGAATCGCAATGTATTGGTAGTCGCAGGTGTACTGGCGCCGATGTTGATCTGCTCGGACGCATTCATTCTTTTACGTCCCCGGAAGTCTCGTACTATTTTGAGTATCCCTGGATTATTCTTGAGAATCCCTTTCCAACCGTATATGATCTCTATATTTTGATTTGGCTTTTTTGACGATTATAGGCGGATATTGCATTATTTCAATGTTATACTGTATATATATTTACTATAAGATTTGCTCAGTAATATTTTATGTACGCAATCGATAGATTTTAATAAGAGTCGACTATTGAAACTCAAACAAAGATCGCAGCTTCTCCTAATCAAAATTTGTACTAAAACGAAATTTTATGACGGAGCAAAACGACCTCAAAATATCGGTTCTTCCCCCTTCGCTGCACGCGATGTTTCAAAGTCCTCTTTAAACGTAACAAATTCCTTGATCTTTCAGTTATAGAGTGGTGTAGTTAAATTTTGGATATAAATGATAGATATATAGCTGCAGCATCAAACTATATCCCTCGATTTTGTTATCATCAGTTTTTTGAATTGCCTACCATTATAGAAACAAATTCAAAGACGTAATCACGTCAAAAATCTGACAAAAAAAATGGACAAGGTTGTTATAAAAAAGCTCTATTTCTCAAGAACAGGTAATGAAGGTCTTACCCCGATAACAATTGAACTTCCTGAGCCTTTAAGTTGAATGAATTGAATAATTCACGTTGTTATTGAATTATCAAACTAATGCTTGCCGACAAATAATTGCCAAGCTTTAAGGGGTTGAAGATAGAAGAACTTGCGCTTGTATTTTTTGAATGCGAAGTTTCCTTTTCTCTTTTCACTATTACAAAGATTGAAAAGCGTAAATAATCGAAAATGTAATGGAAAATTGCGTTTTCGATAAATCACTAAAATCATCTTAACTATGTTGTATATAATATTCTCATGAATATTGTATTCAATAATTGCATAAATACATCTACACAATTTTTTTAATAAATTGCACAATCCAAAAATTATGCAATTTTCACATTTAATATTTTAGATTGCGTAGCCGAGACAAGGATCAAGATAAAGTTCGGTATCGGAATAGGTACCGACATCTCACTAGGATCGGAGTCGGGACTGGGGTTGGGGCGAAGACCGAAAAAGGGATTGCGACAGCAAGCAGAATTTCAACTGGGGTCGAGATCAAAACCGAGTGGGATTATGACCAGAATTCAAAAGCTATAGGATTAAATTCGGATTTAAGACGGGATCAATACAAAAGATTACGGAGTTCGTAATGTGTTCGCGTGGGCGAATTGTCGTCGGTCAAACGCCTACAGTAATGTATAATTTATTATTTAGTGACTATTGATTGATCTATTTTATTAAAATTGTGTTAAAAAGTAGTAAAAAAAATGAGAATGTGTGTACTTATGTACGCACATAAGAAGTTATACTTCTTTGGTGTAACGAAACAAAAATAACACGAAAACTTTCGTGTTGCGTGCCATTTCACTACTTTTGTAAGAATAAATGGATAAAATTAATCAATTTTCTATATATCTGTATATAGAATCAATTCATATACCAAGATTAATTAGAATGAACTATTTTTTAAATAATATTTTAATAACAATAATTAAAAATATAAACAAATAAAAATAACACATAAATACAAATAATCTCAAATTTATAAACGTACTTAAGAAAACTATTTTCAATTACGAAAAAATAATTAATTAAGATAAACTAATATAATAAACTAATAAACTAATGACTGGAGTGGAGACTGAGGGACTGGAGATAGTCAATAAGGTTGATGAAGTTCAATTTAAATTTGAAATATTAAATAAATAAATGTTTTTTTTTTCTTTCAAAAATGTATAATGAATAATGTAATATTAATAACAACTATTAAGACAAAAATTGGAATATGTTCCATTGCCATAGCATTTTCCGGTAGTGATTGAATTGGTAGATCAGTTATTTGTGGTCTGAAGTTGCTCGCTAAACCCCTTGCGAGAAACTTCATATTGTAGTTTTCGTGTCACCCCGATAAAAAATGACTCTCATCACTTTTTCATAATTCGCTAAAAAAAGTATAACTTCAATAAAAAGTTTTTGGAAAACTTCCTTATATGCCAACGGCTCAATTGAATTTGGAAAATTGGACTAGGCCAAAATTTATTTTTAATACTGATTAAAAAGAGTCTAATTTTGAAATTTTAGGACCATTTGCCACCCAGTTAGATTGCAGGGGATAAGGTGTCCCAGAAGAGAAGTAAGAGAAGGTAGAAAATTGACAAGGCAGAGGGGAAGGGGGTTATACCCCTCGGGGGTTAACTACTTGGAGACCAGAAACTTCGAAAATAGAAAATAAGGAAAGGATGTAATGTCCTCGTAAGGACACAGAAAATGTATTTAAAAATAAACAGGAGTTAATCAAAAACTACCCCTCAAAGGTGATAAGTTACCTAATTTGACACATTAGTTATTAATGAACTGAAGTTGCTTGCTAAACCGTTTGCGAATAATTTCATACTGTGGTTTTCTTGTCACCCCGATAAAAATTCACTCATCATTTTTTTATAACGCGCCAAAAGAAGTATAACTTCTAAAAAATATGTTGCAATATTCCAGGGAATTCAAATAAGACTATTAAGTTCAATGAAATACAACATGATTAGTTTAGAAATAATAATATGTGTAACTGGTTTGTTTAATCTATGTATATAATATGTTTGTTACTGTGCATTTGGTATTTTTTTTGGTTTTCTTTCTATAGCTTTGTATTGAATCAATATATGAATTAGCGATTAAATAGAACAATGATTGAATTTATTTTCATACATTTCGAAAATTAGTTGCAGGTCCTGGTTGCCAAGTAAATATTATAATGACATTTGGAGTCATAATTGCATAGTAAGTTTATGTGTATTTAGCACATGATAAAAAAATTTTAATTTCGAAAATATTTTAAAGTGAAACTATATAAAAAGTTTCGTTTACAATAATATTAACATAGAACAGATTCATATTTCAACCCAATCCTGAATAATCCTTTTTATTTCTGAATTGTCAACCGCAAATGAAACACCCCCCTCGAGTCATTAGTCAATGTACATGCCAATACGTAGGTGTTCGTCCGGCCTACGCGCAGTTCATGTACAATTAATTGAATTTGAGATTGATAACTTTTGTCGAATGGCATCACGTAGAGGTTGCTGTTACGTTATAATGTAGACCAAATATAACCTTGGTACTTTTGATAGAATGGTCTTAAATTTACCATGTAGTAGCCGAACGAATGTCAGATATCGTGGTCTCGTGCAGGTAGATGCCGCTTCTAGGTCTTTCAAAGAGTTTAATTTATCGTTATGGACATAATTCTTCTGCTAGGTATATCAATTAACTCATCCTAAGCGATTGAAACGATTTTGATGATGTTTTTACTATATGTTTGAGAGGGTTTCCGGATGATTTAGATTGAAAATTAGACCCAATAGATGGAGCTGCGATCATATTCTAGAGTCTCCATTGTTTTTTGACAATTTTTTTTCACGTGTAACCCCATAATTTTAACCCCCACCACCCCAATATTTTTAAAATTAAAAAAAAAGCAATCATTGAAACGTTTGTGCAGAATCCGTGTACAATTGATCGTTAAAAAGTTCTGAAAATATCTTCCGTGACACAAAAATTCAACAGCCCAGGATGACAAGAAATCCTTTTATTTTTTTAATAATCGGCTTCGGACAGTAGCACATCACACAACTACGAAATGAAAACATTGAAATGTCAAACTCGACGTCAAATATCGCTCAGTACACAAGTTTATCGAAAAAAAAAAACGTCCGCCGAACCCGCTAATAGCGTGTAAGCCGACATCCGGGCAGCGCGGCGCGTCTCGGGCGCGTCAGTAAATAACACAATCGTCGGTTGGAGAGATCGCGTTTTCGATAGACCGCCCGGCCGCGGGTCCGAGCGCACTCCTCCGCGTATCGACCCGCCGCGGCGGAGGCTCGGCCGTCGCGTTCCGTCGCCAGCGCGTGAATTTCCTCTCGCAGGTTTTTAGGTTGACCACGACACCCGCGGCGGACCCTTCGACACGCCGGCCGTTGTACGATATGTATGAGCCTATGTTAATTTTTTGATCGTCCCTATATTGCGTGGTTCTGTGTCGTATGCGTGTGACGGGATCGTTTTCTCGCACCTCGGGTAGGTATCACAATTTTTTTAGGTTTTTTCTTTCCGTAGTGTCAAACAGTATTGAAATTATCAAACAGTAAGATCGTAAGTGAGGTAAGATTTTAAAGAGACGGTTTTATACGTAAGAAAATAAAATTCAATAAAGTGAGTCAAAAGAGGCCCGTCAAAGTAAATGAATCGTTTATACGAGTAATATATATTTTAAATATTGAAAATGAGTATATATCCAAAATATATAATAAAATAACCCATTTTAGTATTTTTGTACATATATACAAACTATTTCTGACAAGGGTCTAACGATTTTAGTCAATTTTAGTTTTGATATATATTTTATTGAAATTTATATTTTTACATGCCTTTCATAAAAAACGTGATATAACACAAAAAAGAAATTCTTTGAAATTCTATTTGATCGTAAATATCGTCACCGGTGAACAATTCAGCAAAGAGGTATCTAGGTACCTATAATCAGTTCTTATCTATTTATCTATCTATCTATATACCTGTTCTATCAGTTTTCGAAATGTAATTAAAGTTGGTTGTAATTATAGAGTTTATAACTAGAACAGAAAGATAAACAAGCAATAACTTCTATACCACAAAATGGTCTACTCCATTAGTGTACTAAAGTTCCTCGATATCAGTTTATTTACAAATAAACTATTCAAAAAATTACGACCGGACAGTTAGATAAACAAACCAAAAGTAACACAAGACCGTTTCCGTTGACCGTTTGATAGAACATATAGCGACAAGAGTAGAAAAAGGTATGTTGCAGCGGTCTGGTTATCTGGAAAGGATGAATGAAAGTAGACAAACAAAATTAATCTATACAGCGAATGTGCGTGATGGAAACCTCGACAAGGGTCGCCCTAGAAAATCTTATGCAGACCATATCGGTGATATATCAAAAAAGGGCCAAATGCAACCAACCGAAACCGATGAGCTCATATAAAAAGATTTTACAAATTTACAATTTATATAATATTAGTGGTGGTGTGGTGTCGGCACGTTACGTGTTGTCACAGCAACAGTGAATATGTGTCGTGGAACGGTCAAAAACAAGGGCATTAGAGAATATAATGCAGACCAATTTGAGGATGTATCAAAGAAGGGTCAAATTTTAAGCATCCGGCTGTGATGAGCTTGTATGAAATTATTGACGAACATCAGAACAGCGTAAAAGGGAAGTGAAGCGAAGATCATACCGAGCCTGGTTTAGGGGTCCGGGGTGTGAGCTTTTGTTATGTTACGTTTTAATTTAAACTCTGCTACAATTTAAAAGATTTAAAGCCTTAAAATACAAGGAAACAAGTATTATAAAATTCAGATTTTTTTTTCCTCTTTTAAATGTCTTAAATTTTTTTTCTTTAATTATTGAGAATTGTTTAATAATATCCAAATGAATCTTGGGAACATGATGAAATTTATTATTAAAAGTGTTCATTGTTTTACTGCGAAATTAAGATACCAACGCTTCTTTGAGAATAAGTTATGTTAATAGTAAAAAGTTAAGACGTCAGTGTTATATGGCTGTAATATTTAAGTTATTTATTAAAATAGCTTTTATCCTCCCCTCGGTGGATGTCATAACCCGGTTTATAAAAGCAAATTAAAATTAATCAGCCCGCGAGCGCAGTGCCGCCGTCCAGAATGAACTATTAAAACACTCCGCAGCCCACAGCGAGCATCCTATGGCCGTGGACCAAAATCGAATGTCGTATGGGGCGGCTGCGCGCGCGCAGCATCCCCCGCGCCCCCGCTATTCTCTCGTTCATTGATGATCTTCGTAATCTTTATAAATATTATCAAAACTAATCTCGCCGCATAATCCTATCGGTGGGATTTAAGTTGCGTTCGCATCGACTTTGAGTTATAACACGGACTCGAATCGTCGGTGCCGTGTTCGCGAGGTGTGCCCGGCTCGGCACGGCGCGCGGCGGCCGCCGTGTCGTCGAGGTGTCGGGCGTCGCGGCGTCTGCGGGCGGCCGGGGGCGGCTGCGGGCGGCGGCCGAGTGCGCACGGCGGCGCGCCGCCACGCACGCTCCACTCGCGCCCCAGTCCGCTGTGACGTTTGCGCGAGCCGCCGGTGTCGAGATCAGCCCCGCTGGCCGCCTCCATACTGCATAGTGCGAATTTCGCGTAAGGCAGATCGAAGCGGCCGGCGTCTCCCGGGCGGAGCGTAGGGCGCGCGCCGAGCCGGCAGCGGAGCCCCGGCGCCGGGCCGTGTTGACACGCGCCGCCGCCGAGCGAGCTCCGCGCCGCACGCCCCCGCACGGTTCATTACTAATTCACCGCTGTGAAATATTAACTTAGCGAACCGCCAACGATTTCAGATAGAGGTAAAAGCTTATTAAGTCGAGTATTTAACCGAGGGATCGATCGACACGTAGCGAACTTTCCCGTCACGAGCGATCACAGCATCCGCTTGACCCTTGTGTTGCCGTCGTTCATTCGAGTGATCTCACAACCTCGTTACTATGGGTGCTAAAGAGAGCGTCGAGGCGGCTAAATTTTCAGCGCAAAATTGGAACAATCTCGAGGTTCGTAAGCCATTCAGATATGTTTGCTAATGGAGTGTTTGTGCCCCCTCCTCATGTCTGTCTGATGGAGTTAAACTGAAAACGAATAAACTGGCCAAATAAACATAAATCTAAAACGAGAGTAAACACCCACCGCCCACGCACCACTCACACGCCGCATCTGCACGACGTCGTACGAGCTTGCATGCACCCCCACGCACGACACCCTTAAACCGATATACCGATAAATTAATCTTACTAATGCCGTATAATTTTTCTGTTATACTGATATGTTACTGCCCGTGTGCTGTCTATAACATTAAGCATTTGTACATTTTTTTTCCTTCGTGCGCTTGTTTGCATCGAACCAAACTCGAAAAATGATTATGATAACATAAGCGATCGTACAATATATAAATTGAAAACCAACAATCGAGTAATCCAATGAAGTTTGGTAGGTAATCAAGAAGAAAAGAGAATAAAATTTGGATAAGTGAAAATGACTCCATATTTTAAAATGTAAACTTGCACATAGTTATGACTATGCGTATGCTAGATTTTAACGAAAACATCGTCGCAGCGTCAGTATCGTTAAAATTGCAAATTCGTATAAGAAAAGGCTTATCGAATATAACTGAATCGATTATGGCAGAAAACAGAGATTTCGTGTTTATTTTCTAAGACTTTTTTTTTGTTGTTTTGTTTGTTTGTCTTAGATTAGAATTTATAGTCATAATAACGTGAATTTGTGCTATTGATTTTTACAAAAATATCCCGTTTTTAACTGTTCTTTCTTTTTAAATATGCTGTAAATGTACAAACGGAAGGAATGAAATTTGTATGGATATATTTTTTTAATTGATTAGATTTAGATGTTTTTAGAACTTTTAATTAATCTAAAAAACTGAAAATTATGGAATGGAAGGAACTAATAGAATAAAAAATAATAAAGAATAAATTTAATTTAAGAAATCCGTGGAATTTTAAAATGTTTTGGTTTTTTTCTATTAATACACCGTAATCCACTAATTCTTTTGATTACAAAAAATTGAATGCTCTATTTACTCGTACATTTTAAACTATTCAATACAACGAAATCACTTCATAGAAATGAATATATTGGTCTAAAATTTTATTAATGATCAATTGTTAGGTTATTTTCGATCATTTTAAAGTGAATCCGTACAATTTCAATTTCGCCATAAGTGAAATGTGAACTGTGTAAATATATTGATTTATCAAGAGTAACTTTAAACAATAAGTATAACATGACTCGCTCAAGTAACCTTATACTGAAGTGAAACAGAGCTGACTTTTGGAATCGCTACGACCTCGTTAATAAAGGTAGCGTTATTATTAATTATTGATGGCGTTGTACGCGGGGACTATTCGATACCATTTACATTGGACTATAAATCACCTGTTAAGTAATCGTTTAGTGACAAAGTTATATATTATTTAAATAGTTTTCAAACTATATTAGACATATTTTTTGTACGTTAGCATAATATGCACCGATTGGTCACTCCGTTAAATTGTATTAAATTTTTGTCCACGGACAACTTTTTTATAATTTACGATTTCGTAAATTCGAATTTAAAGAGAGGCAGAAAATGTAATATAAGTTGGGAAAAATCACTTATAAGTCTTGTACATTGTATCCCGTCACAATAAGTTTATTATCTAAATATCTATAAGTATCCACTCAATCCGTTCTGTATACTTAAGGCGGGTTTTTCTATCTAGATTTGGGTATCAGGAAAAACGAGTTTTAGGAATCATAATACATTATTTTAGGTAATATTACACATTAATGACTTGAAGGCACTTGGATCGTTAGTCGAACTCAGCCATCATTGAGGTCTTACAGCGTTCTGTTCTACTTTGCGGCATCGTTAAAATGTTAGAGCGAGGCCTAGGTCACATGTATTGATAAAGTATAAAAATTAAAAAGTTATATATGAAAACAAAATATGATAATATGATATAAAAATAAAGAATATGGTGATCTCAAAACAATTCAAGTTCACCCACTGTGTTAAGAAAAACATTTCAATAAAAAAAAAATTAGAAAATTACTTCAAAAAGGGTTAAAACTCTAAATGAATTCATACCAAAATAAATAATTTTCTAAAAATGTACTGGAAATCGGACTCGTAAAAATACAGGACAAATCAGCACATACTTTAAATATTAGTGCGTTAAGGATTAAAATGAAATTAAAATTTTGTCACACAATTCGTAGTATTGAGTATTCGTAGAACTCCATCAAAAAAATAGTAGACCGACTATCAAACTAAACAGTTATAAAACTTGAGGAATATGATAAATTAATAATTATTAATAAATATCATCAGACACGTGTGTGTATATATATTGTAAATACATACACGTAATGCATATACACACCCAGACTCGAGAAAAACATTGATTTTTAATCAAATAAATGTTTGTTTTGTGCGATAGTCAAACCCGCGCCCCAGCGCAGCGAGTAGGGCCACTACTGACTGCGCCAATTGGGCAGATAATTATCACGTATGCCTAATGCCTGAAATAGTGGCAACATCAATACATCTAGTAATCTAGTATAGTTTCTGATGTTATCTTTTGAACTAGGTCGCCATTGGCATTAACATCGAAAGAAAACTGTACACTGGCGAATTCATTTTCTCCATTCTGTGTCTCCAAACTCATCTAATTTTTCATTTGATGTTTGTTCTTTTAATAAAGTAGAAACACTCGGATACAAAGATACTGATATTGTATTTTTTTTGACATTCAACACTACTTTTCTGAGCTAATACGACTATTACTATAGCTGCTAATAAAAATATTAATATAGCTTCTTTAGTTACTTAATAAACATAATTTACAATAACAATTTTTTTCAAAATATTGCTATAAATAAATGAAATCAATTTTACGTACAATAAAAGTTTATTACTAATTTATCTAATTCATATACTGAGAAACTTGTTAGTAAATTAAATAAAAAATAACGTAACATTAAAATTAAATATTATAAAAATACATTAAAATGCAAACCGACAATCAATTAAAATTTTGATTGCATCAAGTAAATAACAAATGCATTATTATTATTATTATTATTAATATTATTATATCTATATATATTGCATAGAAAACGAAAATGTTTTTTTTTTGTTTGGCCATCACGTAAAAACCACTGAACATATTGGTATGAGACGAACTATTTGACACGGAATCATCTATAGATGTTCTGGGCTATATGGGCTAAAATATAAAAAAATGTAAAACCATGTTTGTGTAGATGTTTGTCATATGTTGACCGTTTGTCATGTGGTGATAGGATTGTACCTAATCAAATTTTGCGTAGACGTAAATTATGTTCTCAAATTAGATATAAGATTAATATAATAAGACTATATTATATTACATAATGACATTATCTTTTATGTGAAAAAATGTATAAATATCAGTAAATATGCTAATTTCTTATCATCAACATCCGTTGCCAAGCAAGAAACAAGATTGCAACAAGACCGTTATTGGAATAGCGGGACAGGGGTTCGAACTGATAATGGAACCAGAATTTACATTAGCAATGGGACCGCGGTCGGGATCATAATTGACAGCGACAACGGCTAATATTAAAAATGAAGGCATTCATTCTATGCACACGCGAGCAAACCACGGGTATGTTTCAATTATAAAATAAAAACAATTATTGCTGAATGTTAATCTACGCCCAGCGAAGCGAGCGGGAAATGACTATTTATTTGTATAAAAAAATCAGTATTGTTTATTAGGGAACTCCCTAAGAGTAAAGGTCTCTTCCGTAATACGACTAGGTACCATATTGAAGAAGCATTTTTTCATCCGGTCTATCCATAGCACGATGCACACCAAGGCTCTGTGCATCCGCGCTGCATCCATAAAATTATCGGTCTGATTTAGCGGCGACGTCAATAGAACTTCGACATATCTTTAGTGACATAACGATATAATATAATTCCGTATGGTTTATATTTCCGAGGTCAATATCGAATACAAGTGTCGATTAGTGCAAAAGTTTTCATGAGTAATTTATTAAAAAAAAAATAAGGGAACGACAATATAAAACAAAAAAATTACATGTATCTTACCGTTTTAACTCCGGACATTTATGACTAATATGTGATAAACATCGCAATAGCTTCGAGGTTCACAGTATAAGTTAGTCCTTGATGATCACACACGAGTGGCGATCGTGTGCTAGATCCGCGTACCGCGTACCTAGTGGACAGTTTCTTACGTGTAGTGAATTGATTATTTTTTTCTACTTTAATTTTACTGATCGGATCAGATGTGAATGCGTGGGTGACATTACATGAAAGAACTTATTAAAATTTTTATCTCATAAAAAGTTAAATCTGATTCAAGTTCCCAAAAAGTAAGTAAAACTTAACTTAATCTCTGGAAACACGGATAGATTTTAACTGAGCGAATACTATTTTATGAAGAGCATAAAATGAGTAAACGTACTTTTGATGAGAATTATTGTCATAAAACGCATATTGAATAAAATAACGGAAGCGATCCTCACATAACGTGTTCTGTCACGAGCAATAGTGAACTAACGGGTCAATCGGTTTAATATGGTTACTTGAAAGCCAGTCGTTAATGTAGTTGGATAATTATTGCACAAAAAATGGCTATTTGTGAATGCAGGCCACCCGCCGCGGCGGCAAGGCCGGAGCCTTCTGATGTGACATCATCCTCTCCGTTTGATCGGATAAAGGCGGTTACACACTGACCGCGAACAACGGCCACGGTTCGGATCGTGGAAACTGAACTAACCCATCGTGTAAAGTGTTCGCTTTTAATTTCCCACAATGGCAAATATGACAAATATTTACGAAAGTATTTGTCGATATGCAAACGCGAAGAACATCGGATATTAACGAATGCTTACCTAAATGGTGTCCGATGTTACGTGTTGCTGTTTGTTTTTGTAATTAACAATTAGACGTACCTATTTGAAATACGATAATAATTGTATTATTTTAGTATAGATATATACAATGAACTTACTGTCTGTAATGATAAATTATATCACATTGGCAATTAGATATATTTAAGTATAGTGACATAATTAAATATATCTAATTACTTTTTCCTTGCTGCTTGCCAATAAATTGATTAACACCGATACATTTGAAATGCAGTTTTTAAAGCTACTATTTATTATATATAAAATTTTGCTCCTGTTGGTTTTATAATTCATTTTCTTTTTATTTTACTATTTACGTTGAACACCACAGTTGCTGCCCAAGAGTCAAAACTTTCGATTGTTCCGGTTGGCTCCATCGAAGGCTGCCTCATTGAAAGTCATTAAAATAAAATGAATATGTCACAATTAGATCTTCATGAAATAAAGGAGTATACATGAAATACGCGCGTTATTTAAAAAATTAGTATCCAGTTAAAGTGTTTTAAAAGATATAGGGCAATTCCGATGCTCGCGCGCCGCCGGCCGCGCCGTGCTGCGGCCGCTGCCCTAGGACTTTTATTATCGCGCCGCGATCCATTAGCACAACAATATAGCTAAGAGACAAACCGGTCGACCGTAAACGGCCGCTTTTTTGGAAAACGCCCTGTTTAACTTTTGATTTATGATGGTTTTATGTAAAGGACATAATGTATTTTCTCACGTGATACTTTTTCTTGGTGTTGCCAGTCGATGCGGTGAGTGCTCTCGGTTTGTCATACAATTTGTTATTATAAAAAAGTCGTAAATATCATATTAGCCTTGAAGTTGGATGAGAAAGGAAAATATCTATAAAAAATATAATAGTATATCAGTAGACTAGTGCTTGTATATTTTTCTTGTACGTAATTATTCGCTGTAATATTTATTAGTCGTCGTTGTGATGTTAATTATTATTTTTTTATATAAATACAATTACCTATTTTTGGTAGAAATACAATAAAAAAGTTTGAAACGAATTCATTTACTGTAGAAGTAGATAACCGATGAAGTCTTTCTCAGTAAAAAATAATACAGACCGCAAAATTATTTAATATAAAGACTAGAATTTGACGCATGGATTTGAATGATTGATTATTTTGTAATTTTGCAGCCGTATTAAAAAAATCTAATCTAACATTATTTTCATCTTGATACTGAATAAAGTACAAATTATAATGTTAGCGCAAAATAATAATGGACAATATACATATAAAATAGACAACTGTACGAATCTCAAATGTTATTACATTTATTACATATCAGTATTGGTTTTTTAGTGGCAAAGTTGCCGCTTAAAATAAAACGATACAGGGTTCAGGTCTTGATCACGAATGAATTGAACCAACTGTTAATGTCAAAGAACGCACTCATGAAATCACTGTCTATGTGCCTTCTAAAGTATATCAAGCCATTGATTTCGAACGTTACTATATTTGGTGACAACGGTAGTTAGCGGCGTTCAAAAAACCATCGATTTGAAGTAAACAAACATGCTTTTGGAAACAAATCTATGACCCGTGGGCAATCGATACTAACCAGTCACAGAAGGCGTCTCACAGCCGCGTACTGTCTGAAGCAAAAACGAAAATATTGAGACGTATTACAAAATCGACTAGCGAGAATTGATAATAGAGTCGTAAAACGACATCGAATCGATAAGGAGTTTCGGAATCGGATTGGAAAACGGAAGACCTGATGACGTCCGCACCGCGAAGACCTACGAGTGCCGGAGTAGCGCGCGCGTGCCGTTGGAATGAGTCCACTTTTGAGGTTTTCGCTTTTGTCTGTTCGTGTTCGTAATGTCACATGTTAGCAGGCGGTAATTGATATTACTGTTCTGAGTAATTTTTGTTGCTAGTTGGTTTCAGGGAAAGTAGAACGTAACGAATTTTTTTTAGCAAATATATTATTATTGAAGGTCTTTTAATATTTTCGTGGGAACGAAATAATATTTGGAAAAAGTAACAAGCCACAATAAAGTTTCAAATGCACTCTTTGAAATAGAGAAATAAAATAGAAGGGTTTAAAAATTTGTACGCGGAAGTACCATATATTTTATTATTAATATAAATATGTACTTATAAAATTCTGCCGTTGAAATTGTTGACATACCTTTATTTGAGACATGTCTTATTGGGCATTTAATTTGAAGTGAAAAGTCACATCAAAAATTTAATTCATCATTATTAGGAAAACTACCTATATGGCGTCTTCGAGTCGGATATGGATTAGTTCTTCAAAAAATAAATCAAATCCTCGAAGAATGTGTAGTGTAGTAATAATAAAGGGATGCTAAATTTAGTCCCTTAGTTTAGGTCCGGTAAAAACACTCTAAATCACTCATTATGCTACAGAAGAAGGAAATCAACAGAAGTATTACAGTAATCGGCATAGTTCGCAGAAACAGCAAGTTGGAGTGACAAGTGGGTAGACCATCTCGCTCATAAAACTGGTAACCGTTAGCTGGAGAACGAAGGGTATTTATTGCCAACCACGATTGGAGGACGTAGCATTAAATGGTTTGCTGCTAGGTGGACTCAAAACTTGGTAAAAGTCATGGTTACAGTTGGCTGGGCTGTGTGTTATGGAAAATTGGCAATCAGAAAAGTTTATTTATGACCAGCGGTGGATGTCTAATGGCTGAAATAAACGAGACACATTTGTAGTTTTCATTATTTGTATGATTTCTAAGTCATTTCTTTTATTAATTTGCTGTTAATAAAATAAATGTCTAAAAGCTAATCAATAATTGTTTCATTATTAATTCATTTTAAATCTATTTTGAACATTTGAGAATGCAATTTCGATTCTAACATAATTGATTTGACTATCTTATTATAATTTTAAGTTCACACAGTCACTGGACTACCATAAATTGTAAAGTATACAACTTACAATTACGTATCTCCGTTTCTTTTGAAGATTTTAAAACGAAGTTTTCAAAACATTTTATATGATATTGTCTTTGGTAAAAGATGAACGTACAGATATTATAACATGAATGAATCTCCCCTTACTACAAATTTCCCCTTACTACTGATTCATACACACGTACCTATTATTGGAAAGAAATACTAGCCCGGTTTTACTGATTGATATCGCCCACGGTAGAGCTTTTGCAATAGTACCAAGAATTTTACGGTAACGCACAACGACTTGTGAGAAGACAAGTCAATGTACTGTACATATTTATAAGTGGAGCTCTCCGACGTAATTATTGCCAAATTCTGTGTAGGATTCACATGAAACCGTATTGTTTCGCTCTGTCTCCATTATCCTAGATCATTTTTATACTAGAGTGTTAATTTCTAAATGTACAAGATAAATTGTTAGGAAAACATTAATTTTATGTTTCAATCTTTATTACATTTGACACTATTATTGGCAACATTTTTAGAGTAGATCAAACCATCGTTGAGTTGCAAGTTAGCGATTTTTGCATAGGAGACTGGTGAAGTTTTTTATTATTCTTCAAAATTTCAATTACGATTCCAATAATTTATATGCAATATTAAAAATCTTACAATTGCTTATTTTGAGACTGACATAAACAATCTACTATCAAAGTTCTATGAGGAAAAGAGGCTATGTCACGCGGACGCTGAGGTGACATCGTAGAAGTTCAGTTTTCCAATTTTAACTCTATTATTATTAATATAGTATTAATAATATTATTATTTTGGCGCGTAATGCAAACGGCTTTGTATTTCGTTTTTGGTAACTTGTAGAGTTGGGCGTTTAAAAAGACAATTAAAACCAAAAAGTGGTGTCTGCTATAATCTGAAAGGCATCAAAATTTCATTGAAATTTTAGGAACGTAAGCCCACAACAGTATCGGCACTGTTGTTTTAACGCGATAAACGGTTAGATCACATACAGGTGTAAGGAGAGGGGCTCTGAATGCTCAGGCGTGTTGTTTTGCGACACGTAATAAATAATTATCAACGCACATCGCGACCGTCCTCTTAATTTGCTTTCTGCACATAACCGTTTGACTTTTATGTGTATGGTTTTTAGTAAACAGTAAATAGTACAGTGATAATGATTTTCCCCTTAGCATCCAGGGGAACAAATCGACTTCGGACAGCAGCGTCCGAGCCGCGCAAACATAGGAATATAACAGTCAGTTGATTCGCGGTCCGGGTCGGGCGGTACACGTAGTCTCGTAAGCCGCCTATTATTTAGTGTCTGCGCAGTGGTTGGCCTATTTCAAAACGGAGCCTCACTCCGTCCGGGCGGGGCGGGCGTGCTCGGATTAGATTAGAGCGCGCGCCAGGCTACACAAAAGGCGCCTGCATACGTTCCTAAGCGTTATTTAGGGACAATGAGCGTTGCGTCCTCTGACGATAGTGTTATCTACTATTAGGCGATCGCAAGAGAATCATTCTGTGTTTTACAAATATCGAAATGATTTCCTTTGAATCATGAACAGGCTTAAGATGAAAATTCGTTTTGCGTTTACTGGGAGTTATGAAGTCTAAACTTCGTTTGCACTGTTCTGATTTGAAACTAGATGAAACGAAAAAACAACACTAGATAAAGACAAACATATACATCTACATGCTTGCGAGAGAATGAGATAAAATAGGTACAGATATACAGAGTTTCTTATTATTCTCCGCTCTTCTTTTTGTGGTGCTCGGTAACCTCCCCACTGTTGCCTATCAAGCGTTGTATATGCTTGCCAAGCGTGCTTGTGTTTGCTTGCGCTTTTATCATTTGTTGCAATCAAAAGGATGGAATCTGAATAATAAAATGTAAAATGACTCCTATACTTGGTACATACCAATATTATAATAAATAAACCCTGTAATTATATTACTCCTAATACTCGTTCGTCTTCTTCTTTCGCAGTTTATTTTTCTGAAGGTTTCTTTTCTACAGCATGTCAACTGCTGGCGTGTCTTTTAATAGTATTCTATTGCACAAATCAGACAAATACGAATCGGACCAGCTCGACTTGTATATCACTTTTTTTTTTTTAAATTGTACCTAGAAGTAAAAGTATCAAGGAATGCCCAACATATTCTTAGATAAATCAGAAATTGATTTATCGATATAGAGATTTGCTTATTTCTTTCCTGTGTCAAGACTCTCCTTCAACATTTAACACGCCACTGAAAATATTTTAGTAAATCGAAACAGAATTCAGCAATTTATTTCGTGAACGTGTGGTTGTTTTCTAATTTTTGTTTTTAATATCAGTTTATTTATTCGTCAGGGACTTTAAAAAAAAATAATAACAAATTTAACATGACTTTTAATACGAATAAAAAATTCTTTGAAATGTATGTTGGCATTATTTAAAAAAAATGCATTTTATGCTTTTCATTGATCCATAACATCATTTAAACGACTGGGAGGAATTACTTTATTCAACTTCATGTTTTGATAGTTACGGGTAAAGGGCCACTCAGACTATAAATTTTTGGCTTGGCTTCTTGGAATTCTTGCTATATATATATTTATATACTTAACAAGACCACTTTATAAAAGTATCTTAAGCTTGTTTATTTTGTTTATTACAATTTTTTAAGTTAAATAAAAATATGAAAAAAACGTTTTTAAGCAATTAAATGAAAAAAAAACATTATTTTTTCATAACAACAAAACGGTAAAAATTTTTTTTTCAAAATATGCAACTACTCTTAACAAATGCCGTAAAAAAATTTTTTCCCCGTTTGATAATGCTTATATGGAGTGCAAAAATAGCAATTACTCAACATTTGATTAAACAACATTTTTAAGGATTTCCATTTTTAGTTAACTTAAAAAAATTGTAATAAACAAATTTAAGATGCTTTTATAACGTGGTCTTGTTAAGTATATATATAGCAAGAGCTCCAAGAAGCCAAAAATTTATAGCCCAATTATTTAAACTTTTATGCCGTCTCTTGTAAAAATTAAAGCCCACAAAAAACTACTTAGTTAACAATTGTATAACTTTTTGAAAAATGAATAAAAAATGCTTTTCCAACGGGATTTTATTCTTTAACGTATTGTTATAATACCATAATTTATTTTTAATTTTAATATTGATATTTAATCCTATAAAAAAATATTTTATATAATAAACTCTGTTGAGCGGTAGCGCGGCCATGCAGTATCGGCCGCGCGGGGCCCTATTTTCAGCACTAAATTAAAATTATAAATAATGGAGGTAGACTTTAGAAAGTTAAAACTTTTTTCTTGTAAATTTTTTCTCCTATTTAAGAATCTTTTATTTAAATTTCTTAAATAATAATAGTTTTTGTGTAATTGCCAAAAAACAAAATACCTTTTTTTTCCAACTTAATTTGTTAATAACTTTTGCAAATTTGATCGTGCAGTAAAATCCTTCGAATACATTTTTCTAGACGTCATTCCAAATTCAATGAGCTATCTCACATATTTTTAAGACCTTTATCAAGAATTAACACGATTTGAACTTGTCGACTAGACTATACTACGACTGCCTATACATTCTGCGGTGGGGTTTCACTTGAAAACAAATATTTTTATTCTACCATCGAGCGTTTACGTCACAATAAGTGGAAACTGTTTCTGTATCGAAATAATAAAGGCTTTATAAAATCGGCCAAGTACGAGTTGGACGCACGAAGGGTTCCGTATCACCATATAGTATTTAACGTTCTTATTTTTATTTGTTCTTATAGCGACCGTCGTAGTCGTATATACTGTGGGAAATTTTCCAATATCTATCTATTGTGGATCAAAAGATGCAGCATTGTGACAGAAGGACGTATAGACGGACGGATGGACAGCAAAGCCTTAGTAATAGGATCCCGCAAGCTTTGGGTACGAAATCCTAAAAATCGAACCTTAATTTTTGTGTAGTACTCTTTTTCTGTTTTCTTACTGGCGTTTAAAAGTTTCCATTCTAAATCATGATTCACTTAGAAAACGCAAACAAATCTTAGGAAGACAAAATTACATTCTCTACATCTATCTTATATTTCTATGTCGCAGTAGAAAGATTGTGATTTGTGTGACTGTCAAAGACTTGTTATTATGTGAATAATAATAAGTTTTTAATTAACACTTGTGAATATTCAAAACACTTGTATTGCGTTGCGTAAAAATATTGCGTTAAGGTCGAGTTCACTTTGAAGTTTTACGAGATGTACTAAATTTTCAGTGATGCAATTCAAAATACACATGAAACTCAACGAAGCATTAGTACAAGAACCGATATAAGAATCGCATACTGTATTTAAGTCTTGTACTTTAAAACATGTATATAACATATGCGAATTGCGTGCCACAACCTGTGTTATCGGTCTAGCGGTTACGAATGCAGCAGACAAAGCGTTCGCTAATTGGATTCTGTAAAAATCTCCGTCAATCTCACATGACTACATCTTACGCACGACAGCATTCCGATGACGTGATGGCTTAAAGGAGTGTAATCCTAATAATATTCAAATGGTTCGCTTCGATCGTAATCGTTTCGCACTTCGATCGCATGCGATGATCGTAAAAGAAAATCGAAACGTCTTCATATCGATCCCGGCCTGCGCCGACGCTGCACCGCGGTGGCCGCCGGTGGCCGGACCCGTTCGGGATCCGGTAACCTCGTTTTGGGGCCAGCCATCGAACTATTTTAGCCCGTTTTACGGCTTGCTGTATGCCGGCCTCGGCCGTGTCTACGCTTTCAAGCTCTGTGTATTAGTTTAGCGGTAGATGTGATTCGGTCGTCGTTTTATCGTAATAGCATTTCATTATTATTAGATATTTAACGAATCGATTATTACCTTTTTTAAATGAAGAAAATGTCAATGTTAGATACGAATGATTTTTAGAGTTGTAATTACTTTATCGGTCCACCAATCTATACGAATCGAAGTATCCAAATTGAACACAAAAATTGTGCAATGAAAACTGTTTAAACTTTATTTAGTGCTATGAGACTTAGAAAAGATTGAGAATTAATTACGTGTAGTGATTACACGTGACCTGATTGAAATTTTGTTTTCAAACATTTTAACGGGAAATTACCGATAATTTTAATGTTTATTCTCAAGATCGAAAATGAAATACTGGTGATGTCAACTCGAAGTTCCGCTGTCCGTTGATCAAATAGCGTTTTTTCTAGAACTACGTGATGAAGAAAGTTAAAATTTGACATAAAAGACACGAATTTGTCACGTAATTTTAAAAGCACATTATTTATTTTTGTAGTCGATTTTTAGGCATGAAATCGAATGCGAAAAATTCGTCATGTAGTTACAATTACATTGAAGGCGCTGCTAAATAAAAGTTTGTAAAAGCACGCAATCTAAAATACATGTAATGTTATGTAGTACAACTTTTTCTCATTTGTAAATAAAAAAAAAAAAGTAATGAAAACCTTCCCTCCCATCATTCTAGCCCCAGACGCACAGTTCGATTCTATTCATAATTATGTCAAACGAGATTCGTGATGATAATATATTCATTCACATCCAATGATATAGATTTGGTTACATCTCGAAAATGATAAAACTATAAATATAAAACTTTACTGATCGGTTAAACGATTTCGTATTTTCATGATTTATTGTGTCCTATACATCGTATACGGTAAATAAAATAGTAAATTTCGTTACCGTAATAAATGACTGTACAATGACATGTTCCCGTTTACAAAATACGACAAATTTAACAACAATTCAGATGATGTAACGTTTGCTTATGATTTATTTTAAACGGTCAGTAGCTTCAGATATATAGCCAATGTTTAGTTTTAAAAGGATATGTTTCTTAACTTAAATCTATAAGTTCTGTGTCATCGTAGATTAGTGCATGTTTGTGTATCCTTTAGTTTGTGCTGTCATTTAATCTGAGCAGTGTTGATTTGTAAATGGTGAGTAATAACAATGGTCATTTAAAAATTATACATATTTTAAAAAAAAACGACACAATTCTATAAATAACCAAACATCATTATTTGCATCTATAATGAATAAATTAAAAGAGTTGTATCCACCCAGATTTTGTGAATCGCACGACCTTCGTAGACGAAGGCTTTTGTGTGTTCTGTACATACGTAGTCATAATTTAACTATGTGGATGATTATATCGCGTCGAAAGCTTAAACGATTGAACGGTTTTAACATATATTAACAAATAGAAATACATAATCGTTTCCATAATTTTATTACCATACTGTAACATCATATGTAGTTTATCAAATTTTTAAGAATATCATTTACGAGGACGTAACATCAAATAAAATCACAACCGAGTCAACCGATATAATAAGGAGACATTCAGTAATCAATAACGATAGAGATCTCAACCGATTTCCGAGAAATTTCTTCACGACTCGCACGCCGTCGCGTGGCTTCGTCAAGAGTGTCTTAGTTATTTTAGATGTGTGTTGTGTTACTGTGTTCCATGTTGTGATGTCGATGACACGGGAGTCTGTTGTATTTTCGGTCCTCGTACAAAGACGATGGTTTGCAGCATGGTGTGAAGCACCACCATCACCGGCACGGCACGCAGCGCTCGCAGAGTCTCAACCGCGGGCACTCGCTATCGCGCGCCGATGCCACCTGGTGACACCACGGGACCGCTAGTACGAATTCATTTATATTTATTTAGCTATGATATATAATACAAATTAATTGTTCAAATGCGCAATGATGCTGCAAAATTCAATTGCTGGAAATACATATATGTAAAATACGAGGCATCTTAGGGAATATATTAAATATGTACCTGTAATGATATCAAGTTTGAGTTAAGTGTTACATACCTTTGTATGAAGTTAGATAAAGGTACCTATAAAACACGTTATCATAGATTTAAATAATTTATGTTATCATTTAAACTTTGCCGACAACATATTGAGTTTGTGTGAATAAAGCAAGTGCGAAGAACAGAAATTGGATAAACGTTCAAATTAGAATGCGTTAGTGGCTTTTGTTTTTTAATTGAATTTGACTATTTCCTAATATTCAATTTTTATAAAAAATATTTTGACATGTTGGAATTAGTCATACAGACTTACTTTTACCATTTATAAATTCTATATTGCTAAATATGAAAATGTTTTAGCTGTCTTAATGTCCTGCTCGAGACATCTAAAACGCCGATATGCGTGGAAACTATGTATATACATCAAACTACTGATGTCAATAAATTACATAATTCGTACAAAATTTTTTTAAATGCCATCGGTTCGGTTTCCTGTATACATACATCTCATATGACATACGTCGAATGCTTAATTTCTTTGCACAGAAAGTAATACATTTTTAATGACCACGTGAAATAACAATGAACGAAATTTTAACGTTCAAGACTGCCCAGAAATAAAATCATTTCTTGTACGAGAAAGTGTCATTTGAATCCGCGCTTTACCATATTTATTTACTCGGGTTCAATAAAAACAATAATAGTTTTTGAATTTATATAATTAATGTAGGTTATTCGTGGCCAATAAAAATCTCAAACCCTAATAGATTTTTGTGATGTGCACTCTTGAAATGTTTATTGTTTTATTACCAGAAAAATAGTATCTATTACAAATAGATGCGTTTAAAATAAATTTCCCATTTTTTTTATGGATGCTGGTAACGTATTTTATAACATTTTCGTTTTTTCAAATTAGAAGTTGAGAAAGTTTCACAAAATGCTCTAATTATGGCCTCCGTGCTGGTGCAGTAGAAGAGTGCAATTTAACTAATATAATTGACACAGAATGTATTTTAGATCTCAATTAGGTCGCTAGCACAGACGAAACTTGAATATGAATAGTTTATATAAAGTGGAACATTTGACCCAAATAAAATTGCTTGTTAAACTGAAATCGGAAAAATTGCTAGAGAAAAATATAGGTCACGTGCTTGTTCTGTTTTGAGGCTTTCTATAATAGGCTACAAGTATTGATTGAAATCAATACTTGTAGCCTATTATAACATAAATGACACATTAAAATGGGTCAATTATTAGAGTGTATCATTCGGATTAATACGAAATTTGAAATTGTTCGATTTTATATAGCATTCTAGTGATCTTCGTTTCATCCAACCTCAATTGACTCGAGTTGACACAGATCGAAGGCCCGATATTTGTTTTTCTTATTGTCATAAAAATTATTCTAATAGTCACATTTGGTCTCTACAATGCATTAGTTATGCAGATAACGAGTTACGTTTGACCACGAAAACTCTTAGATGAATATGAGAACAATGTGAGGAATCGTACAACTTGTGTTCTAGTGCAATATTATTATAATTCACAGTTACCGTCTATGATTTTATGAGCTTTCGGAAGAATCTGCTAAGCAGTTTCTCAGAAGTGTGGATGCGAATAGCGTGTTTCGAGAAATCGGGCGAATGTACGACGAATCTATATTGATTTTCTCAAGAACGAGTCGTTGATAAAGTAATTAATGGAGGAAACATGCAACACTCATTATAGCCACTATCAAAGAAGATATAATAGCAACAGATTGCGTTTAGATTTAGATTGAATGAAATTCAAATAATAAATATAGATTCAAACTTTATATTAGCACATATTATATTTGAATTATAGAAAATCCGACTCGATGGAGGCGCAATTTATTTGATTTTTTTGCAGTATTCATTGATTAAAATTTGAGAAATTATTATAAATAGTTATTTACACAATTTACGATACATTCATCAAAATTACTTATGTAATTATCAGTCTAATTATTATGAATACAAACTACTGAACAAAATATGTTTACTGAAAATATACATCAAGGTTAACGTAAAAAATATATGTTAACGTTCTTTTTTGCTTATTTAGCGTGTACGCAAAATATGGATGGGGAAGTACTTTGTATTAATATGCTTCTTCACATCCAGCGAAATTTTGTCACTATCAATGAAAGTACATAAACTATTTAATTTGGAAATGCTCTTATCTAAATACATTTTCAATAGATATCGCGGATGATATTACTTTATACGTGTGATTTGGTGTTATTATAGAAGGTTTATCCATCGGTTGACTGAAACGTGTATCAATTTTAACACATAATCAAACCTCACCGGCGAGTCGAATGCAGGGACAATATATAACGGGTTTGAACTGTCCTGTAACGTGGTCAATGCTTTCCTTAAAGTTTCTTAACAGTGGCACTTACATAGCTAAAAATTCTTAAGAGTTAAGTCGGCCGGTATTATTGAGAACGTAAAAAATATACGTATAAAAATAATGTAAATTTAGACGTATATTAAAAGATAACGCGAAATGTACAGTTTGAAAACAACATAGAATAAAATAATAAATAATATGATAATTCAAATACAAATCTATGCATTACAGTTTAATCAACGTTGTGAATTTTCTTCCAAATTGGAGTTATATAAGTATGAGAGCACAACTTACTATATAAAATTGTAGATCTAAAATATTACAGAAAAGTGTTACAATAAGTACTTATTTTTGGCATTTTCAAGTTGCCCGAGTTTTTAATTATTCATTCGTTTATAATTTTATCGAGTGTAGTAAGAAGCTAAATCTCTACGTTATTGGCATTTATATCGAATCGTTCGATGCATCGGTCGGTCTATGTCTGCCCCTGGTGATGTGCTTAGTCGCTACAAAGTTCGCGGTGCGGCGTTGCAGGCGGTATAGTGACGTGCGCGGAGTGCGGCCAGCGCGGCGTGATGGGCAACAAGCTGTCGTCGTGCTCGTGCGCGCCGCTCATCCGCAAGGCGTACCGCTACGAGGACAGCCCCTGGCAGGCCTCGCGCCGCCGTGACGGACACCTGCTGAGGTACGTCGCTCGAGATATATCGCATGCACGTCCTTGAAGTGTCTGAATTTTAGGGTTCCGTACGAGAACCTAGTACCGAGCCTACGCCGTTGTCCATGTGTGCATCCTACATTCAAAAGCTCGTATCTTTGAACCGTAATGCATTGTCGTGTTCATATTTTCACAGAATATGTTTTATTATCGCGGCTATATTTCTATATATGATTGCGATTAAAAATAAATATTTAAGAGACGATCCCCAAAAAATAACTTCGGTTTTTTTTTGCAATAAGTTCTTTTTTCCATCTGTCGTAGAAATGTTTATAGCATAATAACGTCAAATTTGATATAATTCTAGCCTACGTTATGAAGTAAAACAATTAATATAAACAGCGAATATTAAAAACGGACGAAATCCAAGTCGGGCTCGTGTTAAAGATGCCGAACTAAGCAAAAACAAAAATTTTTTTTTAGTAAATACATAACACAAGAGACCTGGTGGTATGAAGCCCTCGGTGTGTAAGTTCGACTGGCAGTTGGCCAACTTCCCTTTTGATCATTTTACGTAGCAAACATTTTACCTAGCACTTCTGAACTTGGAGAAAGTATTGTTGTTTCTCATAAACCAAAAAGGAACTCGATAAAAAGAGTTAGAATTTCATAAAGTTATTTTTGTGACAAAAGTATGAATATTTTGAAAGCCCTGGTTGCGACGCAAGTAAAAACAATATGAAATATACTAAATATTAACGAAAATGAAAACTTTGAAGAAATAAAAGAGTATTGTTATCGCTTTAACAAGAAATCAGTTTCATTAGTAACTTTCTCACAATTTAACCTCTGCTTTTACTTTTGACGCCTACCTTTTTGTTAGTTATTTTGGAGTAATTCAACCTTATGATATTAAAAAACATTTTTTCGTGAATTTTAGGCGCTTTGTATTTTAATACGAAATTTATAACGAAGCATTGCAATACTAGAAGAAAATAGTCGCTAAAATTATCCAAAACTCGTAAAAACAAATGACAATTTCTTCAAAAGTAAAGTTAAATTTATAAGACTATATAAGTTAATTTATTTGTGTGTCAAAACAAAAAGTTTACATTAAACTGATATAGTTTGATTAACGTTTAGTTGAGCGAAAGAATAGTTCAAAGTTTTTTATGAAGTCAGACGAATTTCTTGAAAAAAATGGAATATCCAGGTTATGAAATTTGCATGAAAATGAAAAATAATCGCTAAATACAATTACTTATAAGGAAAAACTTTTTCATTTCTCGAAGCAACGAAAAAAGTAAAAGTGTGAGTTACGAAAACGAATGATGCACAATAAATTGCAGACTTTGGGCGGAGGTATTCCATGTATCGGCGAGCGGCGCAGGCACGGTCAAGTGGCAGCAGGTGTCGGAGGACCTGGTGCCGGTCAACATCACCTGCATCCAGGACTCGCCCGAGTGCGTGTTCCACATCACCGCCTACAACTCGCAGGTCGACAAGATCCTCGACGTTAGACTCCTACAGCCCGGTTAGTTTTTTATTTTTAATTCACACCATACGATGGAAGTACTATACAGAAAATGGTGTAAAATTTAATAGATTATGATTCAGGGGATTAGCAAAACATTAAATATTCTATATATGAAAATTAGTCAATGAATAAATTATTGGCCTTTAATATTTAATATACCAAATCCACTTTAATTTTGTGATTTCGCTACCACTTTAATAACTCAATAGGCAAAACCGGACCCTTATGAAATAATTTTGTTTCTATCTGTCTGTATGTCCGTCTGTCAAAACATTTTGTTTTTTAGGAACGGATAGAGATATCAAGTTGAAGATAATAAAAAATATTTTGCTATTCGGTCGTTTGAAGCTGTAAGTAATTTAACTTTCAAACCAACGCGATCAAAATATATAAGTATCAATTCCGCAAATCCACTCATCAGAACTTATATAAAGTATTTCCAGTTGACTCAGAATCATAGAATATAACAAAAATCAACGGTTCATAGTTCAAATAAAGAGAAAAATTAGAAAATTGTTGTTAAATATTTACATAGAAAATATTTTATTTGAGGTTACAAGAATACATTTACAATTGGAGTATCAATTGTGACGAAGAATGATATATGGGAGAATATTTTTTAACTTTCCGTTTTGATTTTTATGAATACCCACGGAGATGTTTTGAACGGTTCTCAAAATTTTTTTGAAAAAAAGCACTAAAAACATTATTGAACATAATATGTAGAACGCGAGTCTAGCTCGCATTTCCCCATTTGTCCGGTTTTTAAGTGGTAAACTGACCAAAAAACACTTATTTTGAGTTTGTGATGAGTCCAAAAAATTATCTAATGGGTAGTTGTATTAATAGGAAACGCAAATAAATTTATAAAAGAACAATTAGTTCAATCTACGACAACGTCTTGGATATGGAAAATGCTGACGAATGGGCCATGTCGTACATTCTCAAATAATTTTCACGCTCTATCATGGAGCATATGAACTATTTCAATATACATTTGTGACGGTCATAATACTGTGATTTTTAATGCATTATATTCTAGTTTAAGGTATTGAATAATATTGAGTCGAACAAGAATTCTGATAACAACACAAACGCATGTACGGCTGAGCAAGCTCCACGCAAGGATCTATATTGTTGTTATAGAACCCCAGGTTCACATTGGCAAAGCTATTAATGAAGTAATGAGAAATTTATACGTGTGATCGGTCTGTGGATAAAATTCTTTGAAAAAATTCGAACTGCATTTTAATGTGATCCATTTTGACGCATTTGATAATATAACCACACCGCAATGCTGATACCCTTTCTAGTTCCTGTTTATTATTAATTTACTCTCATTATCCGCTTCAATTTTCCAGGAACCCGCATCGGCCAGGCTTCAGAATGCTTCGTGTACTGGAAGGACCCGATGACGAACGACACTTGGGGCCTCAACTTTACTTCTCCCATTGATGCCAAACAATTTAGAGAATGCTGTGTAAGTTTACACATAAAGATGCGGATAGTTTTATTGTTATAAGAATTTGCAAATATATTTTAAGTAATAAGTATTTTATATTTTTGTTTGTACATTAAGAAGAAAAAATATTTTGAATAGTCGTTCATATGCCCAAAATTTTCTTTAGTCATTTTTTTTTTAATTTCATAAAAATTCACTAAAATAGATGACGAAAATATGTAAATTTATTATTCTATCTTTGCAGTTGACTGTCAATCTAGTAACTATTAAAATAATATTTAATGTCTCTTAATAGTCATGTTATTTACTATAAACTTTTACACTATCTAATAGCTTTTTTTAAAATTCTAAGCTTAGAATATGATGAGGATTTAATGTACCTGTGTAGTTTAGATCTGATTTTTTTTTAAATAATTAAAACCTATAAATGAATAATTATACTTTATTTATTAGTATGCCATCTGTTTCACGAAATTTATATCGTTTATCTTTATGAAATTTCGTAATGTACGAATGAAAACTACATTTAAAGTCTATCCAAATGTATGAAGTACGTCGAAAGTGTAGTCTTGCAAAATGATAATGATAATAAACTCACGCCCATTCTTCAAAAGGGTACGCAGAGACTATATATTTCCACACATGGTACGATCTTTATATGTCTCTCTTGCTTCTCTGACATCTATCATTCTCTTTATGTATTTATGCTCGTCGATTTCCAGTAGATACTTGAAATTTGGCTCTTTTTAAATATACCACAGATTTCGTATGCTAATTATTATTTAGGGCGACCCTTGACGACTTCCCCATCTCATACATTCGTTTCACATTATATTGGTTTCGTCATTCTACTTTCATTCGATGTTTCCAGGTGGCGAAACCACCGCGACTTAACGTTTTTCTGTTCTAATCACTAAATATTCTTTCAAACCACACCGCTCTCTGACCTAAATGGACTTCATGTTTGATTTCAATCATACCATATTGAAATGGGATGATTGAAATCAAAAACATTTTATTTTAAATCGAAGAATTGGCCAAAGCCCTCGATGCTGGTCCAAGCGGATCGGAGGTTGTTAACGACCTCATTGTCACCGATGCTAGGGCATCCGAGACGAGCTCCTTAGCGTGCTCTTCGAGAAACGCAGCGAGTCAGTTTTAATTTGACTTCAGTTAACAAGTCATTGTTTAATTCGTACCCGCTGTCTTTCGATCTGCAGGGTACGTCTCCTAACTAATGAAGCCAGCTAATTTTTGTCGGCAATTAGCCGGTGGATATTGTACAAACCATGGTTATATTATATACTTCATAAATCTAAGGAAGAACTTTAGTTTGTTTATTAAATTAGATCTGATATACATTTTCGTAGAATAGTGAGTTATATTAAATATTGTAACATGGTATTGTCACCACTTATGTGTTGTACGTTAATATCGATTATAAGTGAAAGCGATCGGATAGAAACGTAACGGTAAAATGATTCAATTTTAAAAAGGATTTAATAAAATGTTGGGATGAAATAAGATTATTGATATATTAAAATTGTTTTAAAATTAAGTTATTGAAAATTTCTAATTTTTTTTTTGTTTTTGGTATATCAGTCTCCATCTTTCAAGTTCTCACGTAAAGCCTCATCAAGCTACAGCTTGAAATTAGAACCTCCAGGAAGCAAACAGAAGTTAAAGGCCAAAAGAAAACCACTCTCAACACCAGCCAGTCCCAATCGCTCAAGGTTAGAAAATTTTGATTTTGTTAAGACAGAAATATAAAAGGTTTGCATTTAAGTACAAATTACAAAAAAGAATAAAGAAAGTAACACATTAAATAATAGCAAAAAATATATATTACTACTTAATATATAATATCGGAGATGGCATGATTGGAATACAATATTTATTTCACTTGTTAAATTAATTTCAGTTAATGACATTCAAATAATTAACATTCTACAAAAATAAAGTTAAACAAGTAGATATAGTAATTATCACAAAATAAAAGATCTTATTACGTTAGAATATTGCAATTTGTGATCTACAGGCGATATTGATTTCATTTTTTGATGATTTAGATCACTTTGAAATCACTATTCTCATTTTACATTTCCGTTCCAGTTTGACCTACGGCCGCGAGCCACAATGCACTTGCATGACCCAAGAACAATACGCCAGGCTGAGGGCTCAAGATCCGCGATACCGTAAGTTTTATTCAATTTAATGCCGAAAGACGCGCCCGTTAGTCGTACTATCAATAGCATAAATATGAAAATCGACAATAAATAAAATTAATTAAATTTGGAATGCGTGGAGTCGATAGAGAAATCTATTTTGATGAAATTGCTTCACGACTCTATCGCTACTGGGAGCAGATAATATGACTTCGATATCATCAGACACCTGGTCAATTTTTTTATTATCCACATTACATTTTATGGGCTTGTAAATAAACAAAACCATTTTGTGAGCTATAATATGCGGAAATTAAATTGTGACTGCATTTATATGAATATTGAATTTAAAGGTAAGATTTTATCATTTAAAAACATCAAATATACGTACTAAACTAGTGCTAATTAACGATTTACTTATCTGCTTTACTGAATTGTTCCGACTTTGCATATTATATACTAGCTTTTACTCACGGCTTTGCCCGCATAGACATAATTTCAGATATTTTTTATAGCGAGCGATTTTGCTATTATTGATGGCAATCCTGATTCTGTTTCAATTTCACTCTAATTCAATCCTAATCCAAAGAATTAATTAGAGATATAAAGCATTATGCGCGTAATCCGGAAAATGTTCTAGGTGTTAAATTTCATCTGATCTCTCAATTATCATCTCTATCCATAAAACCGATCGCTATTTCATCCTAAGGTATATCGACAAAAATGAAATAAGTTTAATGACTTAAATCATTTAGTTTTCGATATACATAAAATATCGATTTTATAATACTTAACTTTAACCTTTTTTCTCTTTATTAGTCGCATTAAAGCATTGAAGATTGATATTTAGAACTGAGACTTTAAAATCGTAGCGACCTACGCTATGAACAAAGTCTACAAGAGCGCGAAAGTAAGTTGTCGGGTATGAAAGTTTTTATCTTAAATAAATTAAAATGTGACATTGAAGAAAGTCAACGAAAAATTCAGCGTATTTGTGCAGTTATTGTTAAAGAGTTTCCATGACTTTCTTTTTAGTTCTATAGTAAAGTACCTGTAGGATTCACACGACCATAATACCTCAATATACACATTCATGTTGTTTGTCGCAAAGAAGTTCCCTTGTATGCCTTTGTAGTCTAAGTCTAGTTTAGTTTGGTACCTTGTTTGGAAACTTGCGATTATCAAAAACTGAATAATATCCCAAACGAAACACCATTAGATTTTGAGGAGTGTCCTGGTTTATCTTCGAATTTCAAGAAACAATACTAATGTTGTTATGGTCAGTTTTCTTGACATTAATGAGGGTAGCTAATGTTGCATGGTACATTAACAACTGTTTCAAAGTAAACGCACATGTTAAGGATATATTTAATTTTGACTTCGAGATCTATCCTGCACGCAGTCTGGACCTCGAACCACGTAATTTCTTTATTTTTCCCCGTAAAAAAAATAATAAATGAGAATTTTGGATTTACTGAACCAAAACAAGCAGTGACAGCATTCAATTAGTACATAAAAACATGATCTCACATCAGTGGTCCTTATATTTTGAAAAATTATTCAAGCGAATTGTACTGTAGATTATGTAATGCAAAATATATTAGAAACAAATACATTTATGAATATAGTTAGAACTTTTTTATTTATGAGCTTTGTCATAAATATACTCGGTATGTCCGAATTGCTAAGATATTTTAAATCAAAACGGGGATTACCTTCTGTGCAAACTAATGTTAAGAATTTCATTTATAACATAAATTAGCTGACTCTAGGACAAATTGAGTTTAAGGTGGCGAGGATATCTTAATTTATAAGAATATTTTTTGATTTATCTATTATTTACTGCACAGGTTCTTCGACGCTACCTCGAGCAACGACTCGCGCCACGGAGACCGAGGGCGCCGTGGGCGTGGCGCCCAGCGCGGGTGCGGTGCTGGGGCGGCAGGATAAGGTGGCGGCCGCCACTTCATCGACATCCCTCTACGATAACGTCACTAGCTCGCAGCCTTCGCACCAGGCGCCGCCTAAGCGTGAGTACTGTTTGATTTAGTAAAATAACTAGATTTTGGTCCGCCTGTGACTTTGTTCTCGTGTATTTCACAGTTGTACGCTATAGATTTTATGTCTTCATCACGATTTCGTTTGCGCAGATTTATGATAGATAATAATGTAGTAGGCATTGACTGTAGAGGATTATTGGATTGGATTGTAGAGGATTAAAATTTAGGAAATATAGCATAACATTTCCTTTTTTGAATAGGATCACATGATTGAATTTTTTATATAATCTTTTCGTAAATTGTTTTATTCGTGCAATTTACTAATACTGACTTAAAACGAATTTTTTTCTTTAAATAACTTACAGTTAAATTTAAAAACTAAGAGAGGCATACTTAAAACCTGAAAAGCAAAGAATTTTTAATTCAATAATAAAAAAAAGTTTTGGCAGCCATTGTAATGCGAGTTATCATTTTAAATACCAACTTTTCATTTTGAATACAACATTATCATATTACAAAATTAAAATGAAAGTTATTTCTTATTGTCTTCAACGTAATGTAGAACAGTATAAAACACATATCACTTTTTAAGTGTAAGGACGCAATGCCAATGAAAGAAGTTTTATGTAAATCATGTGTGTAGTTTTTGCGTCATGATGAGCGAAAAATAAAAGAAACAGACAAAATTTCTAGAAATTATTGTTTTGGATTTAGAAAAGCCAAATTAGCACATTGGAATCATAACTTCTTAAATAAACTTTACACTGCTTTAGTACACCGGACATGTAAGAAAAGCGAACGCTCAGATCCATCCATTACCTCCTAGCTTTCTAAAATAATCGAATACATTACAAATAGCCAGTTTCTAGGCTATCTATAAAAACACTAGATGATTAATGATCGCCAGTGCGGTTTTCGAAGTGGCCGCTCTAGTGGTAATATTCTCATTTTATTGATCGGTCGTTGAGCGGAGGAAATTAAGAACAAAGGAGAGGCTTGAGCTATAGTTTGTATATAGCAAAGGCTTTTGATAAGGTCAGGCAGAAGATGCTTCTCTGAGAGCTTCCTGCTTATGGGCTTCCCAGGCAATGATGCAGGTGAATAGGAGACTTTGTCACGGGACGATCAAAGTCGCAATCGATGGTACATACTTAGGTCGCAAGCCCGTGAATTCCGGCATCCCTCAACGCTGTATACTTACCCCATTATGTTTCTTCTAGAGAACAATGAATATTAACGATTTTCAGTAAATTTTGTTAACGATTTACTGAAAATCGTTAATATTTATTTTTATGCTGATGATAATACTGTGGACGTGATATACTTCGGCTAGACTAATATTTCTCAGAATCATGTTAAACAGTGTCGAAACCAATAAGTGTTTGAAATAGAGGCACCCTTAGAGCATATCTTGGAATGTAATCAATTTAAATTCGTTGAATATAACCCCCGTAACACACAACTCTGGGTGTTTTTTGCTATAAAATCCCTTTTCAGCCCTTCTCTTCTTTTTGGAAGCACTCCCTTTAGTGTCACACCGAGTATAGGGATCTTTAATGTCGAAATACCGAGTAATGTTCAGTTTCGCGATCATCTAGAGTGATAAGACTAGCTCTGAAAAGCTTGGAGTGATCAATAGAGAGCGACAGTACTTTAAGCCGGATCACCGTCTTATAATTTATAAGGCACCGGCCCGACAATATTTAAAGTACGGTTGTCACCTCTGGGCCAGAAAATCCAACGTCAAGCATCTCAAATCGTCGGCAACTCTACCGCAACCGGCCAATTCAATTCATTGGCTTTACGTGAGGATGTAGCATCTCTGTGAATGCTTTATCGCTATACTACGGAGAGTGCTCTGAAAAAATATTCAATCTTGCTGCTGTCGCTGATTTTCGTTAACGTTCCGCTCTCCGGAAATGCCATTAGTACCATCTCGATGGCTGGCGTCCTACAACCGTACGTTTTATGTGCAATTTTTAACCACGTACGGTAAAAACTCACACCGACTTATCGCCGATAGTCCCAATGATACGGGGGTCGTAAAGAAAAGAGCGTTCTCCATTTTAAAAGGCCGATAACTTACTAGTGCCTCATATGAGGTTGCGTTTGTTCATGGACGGCGATGATTATCATTTGCTCCCTGGTGACCCGAATGCTTGTTTGCCTCTTAATATCCCACAAAAAATATTGTAAACATACCTTAGTTCTGGTTTTCTAACAGTAAAGTAGTTTGAGAAAAAATATAGCATCTTCACACTTGCGTTTAAAACTTAAGATATCAAATACTAACGTACTAAACCTACGACTGTAAGTAATTCTTGAAAAGTAGTCTTTGTCTGTGTTTCCATTTCCGTTTCTGATGTCACTTCCACTCTCGCATATGACTAATATTAAAGTATTATTACTTCATTCATATCGCTTTATACTATATTTACGCATACTTGTTTATGCATTGGCATACTCGAATGGTAATGATGAATTGAAGGTATTACCTATCGCTTATTAATATTTAATTAAAATTGTTGTTATAAAATTTGCGAAACTGTTATAGGAACAATTGTATTCATTCGTTAGAATTTCAAAGACATAATTTTCCTTTTTGGTTGCGAAAATTCATGGGGACGGAATAATTGACCAACTTTTAATTTTGGTTTTTAGGTGTGAAATAGTAATTTCTTCCTAGACGTAGAATTTAGTTGTTTTTACCGCGAATTTGGGCGACGTTTTAACTTTATTGGTTAGTTTCATGAAAACCATTAATACGAATAATAAATCTTCGTTAGTTATGTAGATATGTAATTAATAAAGGACAATACAATAAAAGCAAAGTTTTAAGTAATAATTGGTTTATAACAAATTAACGAAGATGTTAACTTACACAAAATCATAGCAAAATAAATTAATAATCCATAAATAAATAGCACAGCAACATCATTGCTCACTAAATGGAATCGCAAATTATTGAATCACTCGATACTACATGCTGTTGGATAACATTAATAGATGTAATGGTAAATGACGGCCAAGGAAATAACCGAAGTATATACGTTGTTGACAGTTGAAGTCGTACTTATTTAGTAAACTAAACATTACGAAGCCAACAGTTCAATTGTGCTAACTTAATGTTAAGATTTAGATTCAAATCAGCTTTAAACGCATTTTACTATACAATTAAAGTGAAGTAGATATGACGTTTCGTATTCGCGTGAATGCGTCAAGAACGATTTCTAATCTGTCAAATAAGTGAGATAAACTAGACCCCAATACGGTGCAACAAAAGTTATTTAATGCCACGCATGATATATAAAGAATTTAATGCGCTTGATAGTTAAAATAACTCCATTCAGCATTTTATGGACCTCAGTGAGCGTATTAACTAAAAAAAAAATACAAATACGATAAAATTGGTAAGGCGTTAAGAAAACATTGTTCTTATGATTGATTGATATGATTCTGTTATGGTCTGTTGTCAATTCATCGTGCTTTACTATAGTAATATAATACACATTTTGATATATAGCGCCTTGATGTCGAGTTGACAATGACTTGACTGTTATAACGTAATTTTGGAAATATAGTAGGGCAACTGTGCGGATAGCGGTTATCAAGGACGAAGTCAAAATTTTCAAATAACAAAATAAAATTATTTTAATACTAAATACTAGCTATACGCTCCAAATTGAAACAGGCAGCACTAATTATCTATATCAAGATGGCTTGTAGTGGATGAATGGAGTTGAACATGTGATTAAATGTTAGCAGATATTTATAGGTACAGTCCGTACAGTGTCTTGCTACGCCTAAGAAAAAAAAACAACACATATATTTAAGGCGAATCGGAAATTATGATTTTTTATTGACTCGCTTTAAGATTAGTGGATAGGCAATGTTGTATTTCTTTTATTTGAAGAAAAAATGTATGAATTTTTCGCTATGCTAACTCGGAAGTAAGTGTGAAAAAAATTAGCTTTCCAAATTTAAGACAGCAATAGTCAACGATTGGCCTTGTGCATTTCTTTTAATAGTGAAAGATCAAAAATCGAAGAAAAATACAATGAAAATCTAATTTTGTATTTATTTGTAAAGAAAATATGACAAGAAAATTGTACCAAAAAGCAAAGAAAATGATTCGGTTGCTACCAAACTTCGTAGGATAATCCGCTGGGTTAATTTGAAAGTTTCTTGAATACGTCATTAAAATCGTTCCATCTGTTTTGAAGTTCATAGGAAACATACATACCCACATACATAATCGATTCACATATATATAAATTGATATTTGTCTGACAAAAAAAATCGAAGAATCCATTGAAGATATAGAAATTACTATTTATAATTCTCTATTTAAATAATATATAATTGACATATTCATTGATGACAGACAGTAGACAAATTGCAAATTTAAAAACAATGTGTTCCGTCTCCTCAACGACATTAAGATTTTCTTCATAATTTTTTTATTTATGAAGATATAAGATAACTCGTATATTTAATAGTGTTAATATAAAAACATAAATTGTCAAAATGAACTACATATTATTTGAGACGATTGACAGACATGTTTATTGATGATGGTCTGTGGCTGCTGGTAGAGGGGCCTTTATCACGCTTTGACGTATTGCCCAGTTCATGATTGCATGCCACATGAGAAGGTTGGGAGCGCATCTGCCTGTTATTTTTAACATTCCTTACGCCCTAGTAGATCTGATTGTCTGCATTTTCCTGAGGACATGCCTAGTTGACATGAAGTGTGCGTAGAAATAACAATATAACTATTGGCGTACTAAGACACATAAACAATTAACACTTACCTAGGTGTTCGATGTTTGTAAATTGTCTCAAATCAATATTAAATTCTTGGAAAGGGATTCATAGTGGAAAAAAAAATTAGAGGGTCAGCGGTGGCTTGCATGCTGCATGTTGAATTCGAACGTCTAATTATAGATTTCCGCGAATCAACACCTCACACAGTAGAATATATTTATAGGAAGTGTCTATTCGGGTAGTTTGTTTACATACGGCAATAAATATGATACAGATATTGAAAGGAGAATCAAGACGGGGAAAAAAATGAAGGCTTTGCTCTATTTATCGTATATACTATTGCTGTTGTAAATAGCAAAATAGTCTCTCGGGACGCGCCTCTGACTATCCATGACGGAGTTCCGGTTCCTGCGCTTATGTATAATAATGAAAATTTTGCTTAATAATCAATCCCTGCGTAGTATATGTAGAGTATATTTAAAAGATAGTTATAGAAATAGTGATGTCAAAGAACGATGTGGTTTGAAAAAAAATGTATTGCCTGGGGTAGAAAAAGATATATTATTGCATTTAGTTTTTTTGTGAAATCATCGATAAAGAATTAACTATATTACACTGATAAAGCAAATTTATAGAGAGAACGTGTGTCATAAAAAAAATCGATAGCGGTCGTCCCAGATAATCGTATGTAGACCAATTTGGTGGTGTATTGAAAAAAGTTTTGGTTCAAGTTTTTCATTAAAGTGTTTAAAATTTTAAGCACTTCAGATCGAGGAGTTTACATGAAACTACTTATGAATGTGAATGAAGCAAGTGAGGTATGCAAAAATGGTATTGTGTGAAGATTTGTCGCTTCTGCCTATCTTTTTGAGAAGTAAATGTGAATTTAAAAGAAAAATTTATGCTCTCAACGAAAAGGTCACTTATTTGTTAAAAAATCTCGGTTTGATAATAATGGAGTACGATAATACTTTTACCATTTTTTTGGGCTTTTGTATCTAATAGCATAACAAAAACCATATAATTTCGACTTGTTCCTGTATCGTCTGTCCATTCATTCATATGTTACAGTTTTACGACTTTATTATTTTTTCCTCAATCGATGAAATTACGTAAGCAGGCGTCTTATGTGAACCATCATATGATTATCTATAGAGATTATAAAAACAATATAACAATTTTCCATACAAAAAATATAAGGATTAAATAATATTCGGTAACCACTTGCTGAACCGATTTTGATGAAATTTTGTGGAAATGGATTGAACGCTAGAAAAGGACATGATTGATTAGTTCATCTGTCATTTGTCTATATGGTTCTTCATAACATAGGATCGACTAAGCCGACTTTAATTAAATTTCGGTACATTGATAGAATACATCGTTCCGAAAAATATAAATTAGTCCGTCTTTATGTCTGTCTCTCTTCTTATGACAAGAAAACAATTTTAATGAAATAATAGCATTCGTTATTGCGTAAAAGCAATAGTCGTGAGATATAGTTAAATTTTATGAAGTTTCAAATCAATTCTTAAGTCTTTGGATTGGGATTCGTGGTGAAAGAACAGATTCGAGGGTCAGCGGTGGGTTACATGCTGCATGTTGGCGTGTGTTGCAGGCAAACGTTGAAATTGCTTGTATAAAAATAGCCGGTAGATTTAGTAGATATGTTTATGTATGGTTCCGCAGTAAAGTGACTTAATTTTGAGAGGTCAATCGTTGCTTGCCGATCTTATTATGATTGTAAGCGTAAAAATTTGCAAGTTTGGATTTTTGGATGTTTAGATGTTTGGTTGTTGGGATGTTTGAAAGTTTAGATGTTTCGATGTTTGTATCGTCGAATGTTTAGATGTTTTAATGTTTAGATATTTTAATATTTCCATGTTACGATATTTCGATGTTTTGATGTGTAGATGTTTGAATATTTTGATGTTTGGATCTTTTGACGTTAGGATGTTTGTTACATCAATCACGATTTAACGGCTGAACAGAATTAGCTGAAACTTTACAGAAATATAACTTTTATATCAGAATAACATAGAATTTATAAAGATCTTAACTTTTGCTTTGGTTGCGTGATCGCAGAAAGAATTCTTTACTTATACGGATTGGTTATTCGTAACAACAATATTAAACACAAGTTCCAATTCAACATTGGTTCGGAATCGGAATCCCAGCAAGATTGGGATCAGGATCAGGAATGTAAGTGAGATCTTCGATAGTAAAAAAAAATTATAAAACGATTGACTCTGAAGGCTATCCCTAAAACTTTCTTTTCTGATATTTATGTATTTTTGAGTCCCTCGAGTTATAAATATTGTCTATGAGTTTTTAAGCTCAAAACTTTAAAGCGCTGTTGACCCTTCACGTCATCTTTATAATTTCTTGCTACTTTCAGTCTCTAGAAAGTAGGAAGAAGTTATAGCTCGCCAGTTCGAACTTGAATAAGTGTTAAAATAAAGGAGCAATAAATTATTGAGCTCATCTTGCTCAAAAAATCGACATTATTAGTTTTTCAAGCTCTCGGAGCTTAAAAACTCATATGTTTAGAGCATTTGCAATTGAAAAATCTATATATATATGTGTGTGTGTGTGTACATATAAACCCTCTTTTTTAATTTTTCAACCTGCTTTATGGCATTCTACACAGTTTCATTTTTTAAACAGAAAAAAGATTGAGTACCAAACATTAATCCATCAAATATTTGATGTAATTGAGAAAAAAATATTTTTTAAAATTTTTTGTTAAACATATCTCTCGAACAAACGAACAGATTTTGATGCAATTTGTAACAAGCATGTGTAAAAAATTGCGAGAAGAGGACAAACAGACAAAAATTAAAGAATTATTAAAAATTACGTACTTTCAGTGTACAAACACGCCGGGCTTTATTGTTTTAATATAATGTGTATAGATGAAGTTATAAAAAAGAGTAACAAAATTATGCAAATCTTTCAGCGGCCGCTCGCCAATCGGATCTCCAGGCCCCGAGCCGACCACCCAAGTCCCAGGAGACATCCACAATGACGACTAACACTTCCACGGCTCCCAAGACGGTCACAGCTTCTGTCGGCACACACAGCTCTAATGTGAATGTTTGCGTTCAGTCTGTGAAGTGTTCAATTGTATTGTTTAAATATTTTCAAAGCAACAAAGTTGAATTTTTAAACTTAATTCTCCATGATGAATAACTTTTTAAAATTTCTATAATCATTTTGTAACGTTTAATATATTGAACGAATGCAGATAAACGAGGAGTCCCAGACTGGCGCCGGCGGTACACAATCGAGCCAGGATTTGAAATCTGAAGGAGTGCAAGCGGGAGGTACTCTTACATCCTTAATGTCCAAGTCTTCTGCAACTTCGACGCGCGCTGGCAAAGAACATCTTCAGCACATGCCCAAGAGCGTGGACTACGGCGACGGCGCAGATTCTGTACGGTTTAAACTTATTTAATTCCACTAATTTCGGTATTATATCCCAAATATATGATACAATTATTTGTATGTCATCATAATTGTGGTCAATCACAACTTCGAAGAAAATTTAGACTTTGTACTACCAAAAAATTATGTTACATACGGAATTGAATATTTCTTGTTATTCATTTTATTATCTTATGACTAATTCTGTGTTATTATTTTTTTGTGATGGATCAATGTCATCAACATAAAAATGAATGGTTTCCAAAAATGACATCAAAAGATACAAAAATATGCAGTAAAATAATTTAATAACGTCGATGTTATTACGTACGGTTTGATAATTACATTTCAGAACGATATCAGGGAAACTCACGAAATTTGTTAACGTTTATTTAAATGTAAAATAATTAGATTATTTTAAATTTTTACAATACTTTGGGATGAAACAACGATAAGGCGAAAACACAATGTGTATTCGATAGTGACGTCATTCTTATAGGATTATTTATATATTATTGACATATGCCTAGAGATAACTAGTTTAAATAAATGTGTTTGTTTATTTTTGGCGAATATTTCTCTAAGCGATTTTTAGGTTTTAATAAAGCCATTATTGAATAATTATACATCAAATATGAATCTCCAATTCTTAAAATATGGGAAACATATTACGTTATACATGATGGAAACTTTTAAGGGTATGCGTCTCTATGCCACGTCACGATAATTAGGAATTATCATTAAGAGATGTACAATTAAGGTATAAGATCGTACCACAAAAACTTCTAAATTTAAGTGTTGGGTTTCACATATCCTTAACATTTGGATGTAAAGGAGATGTTATTTCTTAGATTCGTGATTCCGACATGAGGTCGATGCATCATCACAATTTGCTCAACAACAACACGGCAACCGCTCGTCGTTCAAAATCAAAGAGTACAGAGGACATGAATATGGGTAAGCAGTCCATGTAACATTTATTACATTCGTCTCTTAAAATTGAGATTGTGGGATATAAATCCTAATAATGTAAAACAGCTTAATTTTAACTTGAACACTTTCAAAGTGTTTTTAAAGAACTCATCCTATTACTATTTTAATGAAAAAACCGTATTATAAATTGTTTTAGAAAAAATAACTATTTTAAGTAACCAATTTTTTAAATATCTACTGTTAGCATTTAATGAGTTCCTATACATTAAATAACAAGTAGATTTTTTAGTCATCATATTTAAAAAAATTTAATCAAGTAGAGTTTTTAATGAGTTTCAAACATTTGCAAATTATAATTGTCAATGACAATATTAGGAATTTCTACTTGAGATTAGACTTATTTATGTCTTATATTTATAAAACTCATGTTTTTTTTTTAATGCAGATTCAAACACTTTGAAGCGAATGTTGAAACCGATGCCGTCGATGGAAAGTCCAGTGACGTCACCGGAGATGGGCCGGCGCCGCTACGGTACGGGGCCGTGTCCGCCGGGATGTACACCGCACGCACATCGCCCAGCGCCCCACCCTCACCATGCGCACCACCCTCACCAACCTCATCAGCTACATCATCAGCATCTCAACAACAACAGCCGACAGGGCTCGCAAAGATACGCGCCCACTAGGTTTGTTTTATGCTATCCATATTATATGTAATACAATACCGCTAAACCAATATTACCTATAGATAACACTATTAATTACAATAATTAGTTGCAACTGTTAATGAAGTAATGTGATGGTAAATATTTTGTGGTTAGAAAACCTTCGATATAGCAATCGTGAGTTTAAGCCTACAAGCGTACCCTCAATGTTAGTTCTATTCACTATTCACTATTAAAATGTACGATTTAATATTTATATCAAGGAACATGAAGTCATTCTAGTTCAATAAAAGGAATGGTTCAATATTTATATTTAGAAATTTTATTCTATTTAATGGTGAAACAAAATAACTGCGTTTAATAAAAGACTTATTATAATCTTTAACGACATGGTAAGCCCAATACACGCTAGGCCAAAGTGACGTAATACATCCAATTATAATGTGTTGTTTTAAAAATAATACGCTAGAGCGACCCTCGTTAAGCCTTGATGCCCCTTTCAAAAATATAAATTGTTTTTTATAAACACAAAATTAATCAGAACAATCAGATAAGTATTGTGAAAAGAAAGGAAATAAGAATCGAGTTGAAAGATATCTTTGGACATATTTAAATAAAAAAAAGATTTTTAAGACCGCGACTGCGTAAAAGTGTACTCAAAAGATAGAAACAAGCTGATGTGAAATTCATCCAATGAAATATGATACGTATTTACAGTCGCTGGCATACATGTAGTAAGACTCACAGCAAGTAAGGAAGCGTACCTAAATATGACGATGATGATATTGCAAATAATTGTCATACATGATTGTATCATTTTTACAGCATCTTGTTTCCATATTATCTGTTCACTTTTACGCAGTCGGGTGTTCTTTAGAGTTTACTCCTTAAAAATCGAATGACACATAAGGCACCCGGCATGGGAATTTTATGACGAGTGAAATTGACAAGCGGTAACTCAAAGCGTTATTTATTTTTTATACGTATTTTTTCTTTATTAGTATTTTTAACACTGTTTTCAACGGTAGCGTGGCCGAGCGTACGAAGGCTCGTGAAGTCGGAGGCCGAGGTTCGAATACCGCCGCTGCTAGACTTTTTCAACTTGGCGACTCTGTAAAAATGTTTTCAATCGCTTATAAAATTATCATAAACAAAAATAGGAATTATTATTTCATATAATGGTGTTTAATATTATAGTTGTATGCCACCTATTCGTTTCATAAGAGTTAATTATAATTGCAGGAATTTTTATTTAAGAGTGCGATTTTCTCAAATTTCTAACAGCCTTTTATGTATAACATTTTGTTCATAAAAGGCTGTTAGTTGATAGTTGCAAAAAATGGAATGGAATTCTTTTATCAGAATTATAAAAATTACTGGTGTTTAAATAAAAATAGGATGAATAGATTTTTTTAACACAATGATTATGATATTATGTATTATACAATCACACACACTAAAATATTTTTTAATAGTGCTCAATAATAGCCTCTCCTTATTTTTTTTTGTTAGAACAAACAGAATTTTTAACACAGCAAAACCGTTCACTACCTATTCCTTCACTAATTAAGGGAACTAATAAAATATGAGTAAAGTGTGTAACAAAAAAATTGAGGTTACAAAGTTGTCAAGATGGGGAATGTAATAACTATGCCACTCTTCATATCAGTAACATTAATGTTACATAGCGTCGAATAGTTCGTTTTAGGAGCCCTGAAGCTATTTCTATTCTTGTGAAAGCGTTGTGTTTAATTGTCTATTATTTGCGCGACACAGGGGCGTGGGAGTAGGAGCGGCACCTAGCGGGTACCCCGGCCGGGGCCTGTACCTGGAGCTGGGGGGCGAGCGCGACCTATCCCCGCCCTCCGACAACGTGATGTTCGACAACCAGTGCTACGCCACCACACCCTCCTCCTCCAACGGCAACTCCGACCAGGAGCCCTGTCAGCGTCGAGCCGACTCCCGCCAGCATCAGCACCCGGTACCTTTTGAATGTCAACGATCACGTACCTATTTATGACTTATGTTTAGTGAAATAATCATTAACTACTTTTATTTGCCATTTTTTCTGTATCCATTATAAATCAATCAACACTGGTTTAAGATAGTAGATTATCGTTTTAACAATATTGTCATTTCTTTTTCGTTTCAATATTATTTGTGTTTATTAAGATTGCAAATCTTTCTTACAGTTTAATGTTTAACAATGGCTAGCAATTTTTCAACGGTTTATTATATATAGCGTCTTACAATAAGAAAGTTTTTTTATTAAATTGGGAGTTAAAAATTAAAAAAAATGTGTTCTCCTTATTTATAAATGTACATCAGTTACGAAACGGTTTTTATATTGTTTTCGATTATGCTGTTTTATTTTTTTATTTTATTTGACAATATTAAAATACCATACTAGTGTTTTGTTCATCTTTTTATTTTCCGGTATATATTAAAAAAGTTAAATCGGTACTATAAAGAATATTCTAAGATCAGTGTTGATTAAGAGTATCAGTCGAGTGTTTCAAATCATTACTAGTATTTCATGCTTACCGTTAGATCACGAGAATACGTTAAAGGTAAATGTTTAGAAAATAAGATATAAGGTTAGTACACGAACAAACTAACATAAGATTAATTAAAATATGAAGTTCGAATCATACTAAAACTTACATGTGGCATGTCTTCAGAGAATGTGTCTCCGATATCATACAGCGAATGCCGAAGCAAAGGTAATGGGGACATTTTAAATTTTAATTTTCACCATACATTTTGATTCTATCACGCCCTCCCTAGGTTTCCCTGATGTTTGTGCACGTTACGTTTCGTTTGTTCGTCCCTCGATGCAGCGCCGCTGGGACGATTTCAATAGTAACGGAAGTGGTGACATCCGCAGACGAAGCCTTGCCTGTCGCGGCAGGCCTCGCAGTCGAGCGCCACGCCCGCGCCGGGCTCGCCCACCTCGCGGCTGCTTCTCGAGTACGAGATGCACCTCCGGAACACACTCGCCAAGGGTATGGACGCCGAGAGCTACAGTCTACACACCTTCGAAGCTCTTCTGAGTCAAAGCATGGAAGATTTAGGTAGTAGGTTCCCAAATCTAAGTAGGTAGAAGAATCGAGTTTATTTTGATTGTCATGGGTTCTTCGAATTCGTTTTAGATTTTGATTTGGCCGGATTCGGTACCATTAGTTTAAACTTATGCCGTTTCTCTGTAAGTAAATCACTTCTTCCAGCGATTTCAAGTTTTTTAATTTGTTTTTTTGCAAAATAGTAACGGTTTACCGTTGTTTTATTAGAATACAACGACAATATGCCGCCAACGAATCAACGGAGCCCCTATCTACCGCGTAGACGTGAGTTCAAATTATAACGATTTATATAATTGGCAATCTTGGCAGTTCAAAATTTTAATGCCTTTCCTATTTATAAAAATCGGTGCAAAATATGTTTGCCTTAAAAACGCAGTTTAGAGTTGGGAGTTATAATTGATTTATGCAAAAACTCGACTACCTACGACCTCTCACAAACTGTGAACGTGGGCATGCCACGAGCATTAAGGGAGTGCCATTTAAGTTCCTGAATTAATCTTCTTCAGAACAGTCGTTCGATATCCTTGATCTTTATTGGTTTATCTAATTGTGCAACTTCTGCTAGGAGCAGCTTCGCAGTGTTCGGGAGGGGCCAGCCGCTCGTCCACACTGCCGCTGCCGCACCGGCTGGGCGTGGAGCGCCAGCCTACTACAAGAGCGGAGCGTGACGGCTATTACAGGTATATATTCATTTATTTGTTCTGACTCATTATTTTTTGTGACACCATATTACTTTTAATGTATTGTAGAGAACTTATGAAAAATTTTCAAATATAATGAGAGAAAAAAATATTTTTGTTACAAAATATTTACGAAAACTGTAGTCTTACAAAATACAATCACAATATAACCTTTGCATTTAATACAATAATAAATAAAAAAAAATACATATGGTGAAGGAATTGATGCGTCATTAGCTTGCCAGTATATAACACTATTAGTATATTATAATATTACCACACGGTATGGTATTTTTGAATTGAATACGGACTGAAATTGGATACTTTGTTTTTGGTCAGAATTTTAGATCCAGGTTAATACTTAATATAGAAAGCTTTAAGAGTTATGTTAACATAATACAAGAAGCTCATTTGTAATAAATTAAAAGGTAATAAATTCAAAACAATTAGTAAAATTACAAAGATTGTTTGTGAAATTACAATGCCTGTTCTAAAAAATCATTTAATTCAAGCAAGCTTGAACATATTGTAAAGTTATAACTAAGTTAATTGTCGATTTAACTTAGTTATGGGAAATTATATTTTTTTATGTTTGTTCTTTCGTGTAGTCTTCTAAAACTGTTGAACTGCTAGCATCGTGTATCTGCTTATCTAGTAAAATCCAATAAAACGCTTCTGTGTATATATTAGAAATCATATGATTATCGAACGCACAAAGAAGTATCTTAGTAGAGTTTCTTGAACTTTTGATCTCAAAATTTTAATTGTTCATGCTGTTAGTGATATAACCTGCCTAGATTCCGGTTTGAAATTTTGACATGTCTGTTAGCTTCATTATTTAGATTTTACCCTTAGTTTGCGTTTTGTGTGTATTTTATTTCACGAATAGCCCAGATCTGGAACGAAGCAAAAAGCTAAAATGTATTTTATGGTATAGATTTAGGTTTCAGTTATGTTTATTGAAACAATAAAGCGTATTGTAATCAGTTGAGAGTTTGGAATGGAAATGCATTCCTTAGTAAATTGTGTTTCAAAATAAATCAGTTATGATTCTAGAAAATTTCTATTACAGCGATCGAAATGAATTGATGAGGGAGCGTGAACGAGAACGCGATAGGGGCTACCTCAGCGATCACAACACGAGGTATTTTTCATCAACAATACTATGAGTTAGTCTCGATATGAGTCTTTCGAAATTCGGTGCAAAAAAAAACGACTAATCTTGCTTTTGACTTTCTGAACTGTAGACTTGGACAATTACTAGACGCTCCCGTATTTTTGAACCTAAAAAAAGATGCACGAATATTAATTTCGCAGCTTCTTCGTTTGCCATGTTCCTAAAGCCCTGTACCTCGACCTTTGCAGAGACCGCTTAAGAGATCGTGATCAAGGTTATTTGAGCGATCATCAGTCGAGGTGAGCTTTTCCACTTGTAACCAACTAGATTACGTCAGAGCAACAATTGTTTCTGCACATGTATTTTTTTTGCGATAGACCCTTTTTAAAGCTTTTCACCACATAACATAAAGAGACTATAGATGTAGTATTTTCATTTGAACACCAGGAGCGGTGTCGTCAAACTTTCACGTAAACAGATCGTAATTATTAAACATCCATAAAGCTGAACTATATAATTGAACGGGTTTTACAAAGGAAAGCGCTTATAAAAATTTTTTGCAGGATATTTGCACTTAAAAAACTGGAATATTCTTACGTCATAAACAAAGTGAAATATAAATGTTCTGCGCAAAGAATAAAAAACTAAATTGTTACGAAAAGGATTGTTTTGTAATTTATATTTTTGACTATAAAACGTTTAGTTAGAAGTGAATTATTTTTATGATTTCGTTTTTAATGTTGTGGTCAGTTAAAGCTAACATCGATAATTATTAAAAAAATAGTACTAATATTTGTAACAATTAAAATAATTCGTTAAATGCCATTAAAACAGTACATTTAACTATTACAATAAAATGCAGTGTTTACTTATATATTTACACCTTTATTGAAATGTTACGTATACAAATTAAATATTGTCTGTGAAATTAATATAAAGTAAATTTTTTTAACAACAAGTGATTTTTTTATTATATTACAATATAGAAATAGATATCCATTTTATTACCCAAATAGACGTATAATTAAAACGTAAATCATATTATGAAACGAATAAATTAACAAATAAACACACTCTTCACAATTTCAAAATTATTCAATGAATATTTTTATCGACATCGCGTGTTTAAGAATTACCAGCGCTAAGCGTCGGTGGGGAAGTGTTTCTTTAGCCATAATTCGTGTACTGTGCCAAACGAGAAACATAATGACTACATCACTATTCATTAAATGTTGTACACTGCCTCTTAAAACTGTCAGGGTACAAATACAGATCAAGCAATGTACATGAGTGGTAATAATTTCTTCTCGGGTAAGGCCTGTTGAAGCTTACGTACTTAATACCATACGTATTTGTATACGTTTTAGGTCAGTAGTACTTTGCAATTCAACACAGATTTTCGATTTGCCCATGATAGCAAATGTCTCCTCGGGGTCACACTCGGCATTTGACTACGGAGATTACGCGTTACAATCGCGGTGAACAGTATTTTCAATATATGTACCTCCGAGTTTATTCCGTCACTTGCTCATATAACGGGCACGCGCGTCCCGCCTCCTTATCATTTATATTCTCTCTTTATGTTCTGTGCTGTAAACTTTTGTTTACATTATATACGATCAAAACTTTATTACAAAATTTAGTACTTGTGTAGTTTTTAATTACATACAAATAATTAGTTCAACTTCAGCCGTACACGTGAATTCGTTTTTGATTTAGTTATTTTTTGGAATTGACAGTTTTGTTTAAGCGTTAGATTTGGTTTTATTGTCATTATCTTGTAGCATGTATTGTAATAAAAGCTTAAAATGTTTATGACGTTCCCACTTTGTTTTTACTATTAGACTGCGCAAACTTAGGTAGTTCATAGTTTTTTAATGTATTACAAATATATATAATATAAAACGTCAAATGCCGTCCAAATATTTCAGTGGATCTTAATGCATTAGATTCATGTATGACATTCTTTTGGACAATCTACATGATGGTTTTTAGTGAGAATTATAACCTTACAATCTCATATAGATTGTTTTATTTAAGTAGGAACGATTTTTTTTTAATCTAAGAGCACTTTATATATATACGTATTTATAGTTTAAAATTACATCCGATGTATGTGAGTGACATGTTATTTAATTTCAAGCACCTAACAAATAATACATTTACTTAATTTTCTAGTTTGTAAAAGCCAGGCCAACTATATATTATTTTCTTCTACTTCATATTTCAATACTGAAAATAGTTTTACAAAGTTGTGTAGATGAAATGACATTAAAAAAAGAATACATTTTCAACATTTTTGGTAACGGAATAACTTGGCGACATAATAAATAGTACAATGCCATGTCTTTTGATTATAAAAGCCGGTCGAAGCCTCATATTTTAGGCGTGTATTTTAACTCTTTGACGTGCGTGTCTCTACTCGCGATTTGTATAGTTGAAAGGGTGTTGTAATGGCGGCAGGCGATGGGCGCGCCCACCACGCGATAACCTGTTGCAGGTTTATTGTCGACCTAATTTTATACCGCCTGTGTCGCGTGTCTAAATCAATTTGTGATAAGAGCGGGGGAACAAATCGTAATTTACTTAAACCATTAATCAAACTGAATCAAGTTCTTAAACTTGTAATTGAGTATTTTAACACTCCTGTTAATATTTTATCTTGAAAGAGACATCAATCTTTTTAAAATTATAAGGATAAAAATATCTAGGGAAATATAATTATAGTGACATCGATTAAAGACATGAAAAAGATATCGTTGTTTTAAGATATTATTGTAAATTGAAACTATGTTGATTTAAAATTTTTAATAAAAAATCAGTATTTTTAAGCCATAAAATAATTTAATTCTTCTTACTTACGCCTATTACCTAGAGAAATAGGCATAGATCCCAACTCTCTATTTATTACGGCGTTAATACTTCGTTGACAACCAACAATCCTTTCACGCAAACTCGTCAGATTCAGATAATTCTTCCTTGTGTTCAATGCGCCACCAGCTGTTTCTCATGGCCTGATAGGGCGACCTTTGCTCACCCTTCCAGCATATAAATTTGTTTTGTATTTTGTTGGTCAAATTACTTTAATTCATCGTCTACAAATGATCAAACCATTTCTACGTGTATATTTTTATTCTAGTCCCTTTCAAGATCTATTCCAATGTATTCATAAGTTGATTCTACTTTCATGTTTCTTTTGCCATACCTTACTTTCACTGCCATAGATATCCTATATCTATATCCCAGTGGGTCTTGTATGACGCCTTAAACAAAAGTCTCTCTATAGGGCTGTCCTTGTCGCGCTAATGTTATAAACGAAAGGGACAGTCCTATAGAGAGACTCTTGTCTAGGGCGTCATGTTAGGCCCGCAGTAGTCTTTGTCGTGAAATATTTTACAATTTTTAATAACAATCGAAATTTTCAGCATTTACTATCTTTTCAATAATTCTCTACGTATATACACAATGCAGTTAAATAAACTATTCCATGTGATGAATTTTTTCACCTTCTATCAACGTATTGTCCTGGTGTGCTCGTGCTCATTTCGCAGAGGTACCTTGACCTTAGTCTTGTTTCATATTCATATTTTTCCCTGAAGGAATCGAACATTTTAGTTATCATTTCTTGTAATTCGTATGTGTATGGCGTACTTATTATTTAGCAATTCGCTTACAAGAAACATTGGACAGAGAGTTCACTGATTCTTGCTTCATACTCAAACTCTCTCAAGTGATAATAGGTTGAACAAATATGTTAACCGTACACAACTCCGTCTAACACTTCTGCGGATATTGAGTCGGTTAGTCTATTCCCCGTTTATTCTGACGTGGTCACTGGAATCCCTGTACACAGATTGTAGAGACTGTAGAGACATAAAGTTTTCCATAAATCATTCGTTGACATTCTATCATAATCTTATTCCATATTTACGAACTTACAGAAAATCTTTTCGTCCTCATCCAAAATTTATGAGATATTTTGCGGAGAAAATTTTGGTTCGCACAATCCGTGCTTTTTCAATATCTCGCTTGTACATACCAGAATTAAATTACCATGTGATTAACAACCCTTGCAATCACAACTTTTCCATATAACATTTGTTAAGGATTCTGCGAAGAAAGAAAGTTTTCCGATATTTTTTTTTGCAGTATTCTGTTTTCAAAAATTGATTGTTATACGTGTTTTTTTTTAATATATCTAAAATCAGCTATCACTTGCAAATGTATTTGTCAAGTCTCTAACTAAATTATTCTGATTCTTCTCGATTATTGACACAGTCATAAATTCTAAATACCCCCTGATTAAAGAGATCTTTTAAACATAATAAATTCATCAATTGTTTTTTCTTGTCATTAGGAAGATTAGAATAGATGCTGGTATATCTGGGTCTTGTAACACGAAAAAAGATTGTTTAATTATTTTAATCGGAACGTTGTATTTTTGCCAAAACAAAACTATCAATTATTGCACAAATAATGTCATGAGGTACTACTAACTCGACTATTGTTCTCAATGCAACCGAAAAATTCTATCAAACTATACATTACAAAGTGGACGATCGAAAATTTTCTTGAAAATTATTGAAGCAGATATACAATTTGCTGAAAAGCCATTCTTATAGAAATCGAAATTAGAAAAGGGTTCTTACTATCTCGACATTCCGTATTTTACATTACCCAAACAAACCCTAATAGAGTTAGGGTTTCCGATGTGAAAACAGTTAAGTAATAAATGAAATGTCAGTATATGTTTAAAAACTTATTTTATTTAATAAAAACCAAATAAAATTGTCCAAAGCATAAAAAAGTTTTCCAAAAATATTGACTATTAAAATTACAGATACGCAATTTTTGTTAAAATTCATAGTATTAGTTTATTTTGCATTCTTATATAAAGACCCGCTGCACCTACTTATTCTCTGTTTGCTATAGAAAAACCTTAACAAATAAAAATGAGCTGTTTTCAACAAATACGACTAGGGTTTTATGCTTTGATTAGTATAGATTTGCTATAAATATCACCGAAATTCTATGTACGAGGATACCTCACTGTCTTTATGATGTTAGGGATATTGTATACATTTTTGTAATTCATTAGTATTATAGCGTATTATTGAAGCGTGGCGTGTTTAAAAAGTGACTATTGTTGTAGGTATATCACTATGAAACAAAGAACGTCACGTCATATTCTAATTATGTTTAATGTCAAGCGTTCAATGTTTTAAATATTCTTTTACACCATAAGAATGAACGTCGAAGATATCTTCATTCTGGGTTACAACTGACTTACTTCAATCAATCAAACACAATTTTTCGACGTCAGTTTCGTGAGCGCGTCCCGGTGCGCGTCGTGCATCGGCGAGTCGGCTCGCGCGGCGTGGTACCGGCACTCGGACGGCTGGCGCGGCGTCCCGCCGCCGGGCCCGCGCCGCTCGCCCTGGGACTCGCTGCCCAGCCTGCGCCACGAGGGCAGCCTCAACGACTCCGGGTACAGGAGCAACCGGGCCGACAGCTTCGAGCAACGGTGAGCCATATTTATGCGTAGCCGTCGACGTATGTGTATACGTAAAACTTATACGACATAATTAATTGATATACTAAGAGTAGAAGGAGCATATACGTATCAGTCGTGAAACCCGGATAATGATATGCTAGAATATGCACGGCATTAAGACCGACGAATATCGTTCTGATTTAAATGCACATTACTGTATTATGTACGCGAAATTAACGGTGGATTGCATCGAGCCTTTTTATGAAATCGTATAACAAAAGAAAGTGAAAATAAAAAACGTAACATTCTGTTTTAAAAATAACGCTTTGCCGCAAATATCTTTGTGCTATCAAATAAAAATATAACGAAGTACCTAATATTTGCTTAGTAAGGTAATTTCGTATTGTGAGTTATTTATTATCTCTATTTTAAGATTTTGTATGTAAAATTTATGATGCAAGTTTGTGTTGTATGTCTATTTCTACGTATAACACTGGATGTATAAAAGGCAGATATAAATCATGAGAGCGTTGCGTTAATATTTCAAAAATTGCCCAATGAGACACAGCCTGCTAGGGATGATAATGTATTGAATTGTCGTTCTATAGCGAAGCGTAACATTGTCTGTTTTTGGTAATGTCAGACTTAAAGAAAACTCTGTACTCGTGCAAATACATTATTCAAATATTATTTTTGCTCAAAAAAGGACGTGAAAATGGGAAGACGAAATGAATGGACTGACGACAGCCTATGACAGCGTAATGACAGTTGGTAGACGTATTTAAATATGAGTCGTTTGTACATTTATACTGCATTGACTTACTTTAGGAAGCGCTTATCGTTCAACAATACTCTATCCGTACACTTTTACGTCCATGTTTTTGATAAATTGAAAAAACATACGATATTTTCTGCAGTAATGTCCACGTAGACATAGGATAAACATGTAAATACCGACTCAAGACTGTACAATAAAATAAATCTGATCGAAATCAGCACAACACCGGTCTCAAAATCTCGGCAACTATGAGAACCATTTAGATAAAAAAAAAGGATCTTTTTTTTTGTTTAATAGTCGTTTTGGTGATTCCTTAAATTTCGGAAGAATATTTTATTAAAAAAAAATCTCTATTCTAACTCGATAAACTTCCTATATCGTTTTATCATACATGCATATGCCCAATGACGTTTCGTGTTTTATATAAGTCTGACAGACATTTGTTTTAAATTTTCAAAATATTCGATATTTCGATATTCTAAGTAACAATAAATAAAAAGAGAAAAAGTTCTTTATATCTATCATGTATGGTATACGACTGACTTTGTGTACGTGTACAGCGGCGTGTTCGACCGGCAAGACAGCGTGCGCTCCGAGTACACCAGCGACCGCGAGTCCTCGCGGTACGGCATCGTGCAGCAGGCCTCCATCGACAGCACCGACTCCCGAATATGCTACCTCACCTCCAGCGAGGTCAGTGCCGGCTGTTACGTTTTAGTCCGTTTTACAATTTCTATTGAAATGAACTTCCTATCCAAAGCGATTAGATAGGCCGTAGGTTGTTGTTCAAAATACATTATAAAAACATTTTTTGTGCGTTAAGATTAACAAAATCGAGAACATTTATAATATAATTTTGTGCTTAGTCCATTTACGGATATACTTAAGCAAAAACGTTGTTATCAATATAATATTAGATTGTAGTAAGAACATTGCCTTACTACAATCTAATATTATATTGATAATATTAGAAAAAAAAAGGAAATTCGAATGCACGTATTATACCTATCGTCATTTCAAAACAAACACAAAATAGGATGTAACAATGGGATAGATCATCACACAAACAAAAAAAAAAGCAATGTATATTGAACTAATGGAAAAGAAAAAAAGAAAATAAAAAAATATGTGATTTTGAAAACAGTAAAAAATACAAAATTCAGTTGTAAAATCAAGCGCCAATCAGTCTGTAGTGACGTCACTTTGTAAGTTAACGGCAACTATTTTCGTGAGCAAATATATTGTAATAATTACACAAACAATTAAACAGGCTTTGAAAAATGTTTATCAATATAAAAAGGCTTTGTGCTTCATCCCGGTTTTCAATATCCTGTAACACCTGTAAAAATACTCCTCAAGTAAGAAAATTAAGTCTCAAAGAACCTATTTTTATTTACTCCATACGCCGTTTAACTCCGCTTGATATGTCGTATTAACGTAATTACTTATTAGGAAGTAATATTTATAAAAACAATTTACGTCGAAATTATCTTTACAGCATCGTAAGATAGATTTTGTAGAAGATAAATCTTGTACTTATATTATATAATTCACCAATTTCTACTTTTACGTTACAAAGACGCGGTTGAAAATTCTTTGCCAGAATGCTTGGTAGAGTTGAAAGGATGGTTAAGTTTGATGCAAAAATTCAATGCGTATTTTATGACATTTTATAGGGTTCTGAGCCAAAACGAAACAATTAAAGTTCCGTTATGTCTGTCCGTCTGTATTTCACAGACATTTTATTCAAAAACTATAAAACGTATGTTGATGAAATTTATAGTGTAAGTGACTTGTATAAGCCTTTTATACAATGTATATTTAGAATAGTAGTTAAATAACAAAAATAAATACTTCTAGGTGAGCATTCCATACATTTAACACAAGCTGAAAAAGATTTTATTCAGCAAACATCAACATGTATCACATATTTCGACAGTTCTTTTAAAAACACTTTAAGGTTTTTAAGTAATTTTTCTGATTACGTTAATAATTTTTGAAATATTCTCTCCAAAAGTAGCAGAAATGGCATCCCCCCTTTATTTCCTAAACCGTATGTCCAAAAAATTTGAAAAAAATAATGAATGTAACTCTTAATAAATACTTTCAACGAAAATTAGTTTGAACATGATCACACATATTGTTTTGTTTATTGCTGAAAAACTGCGCTTCTAAACAAAGGCATAAGTGCGATGCACTTTGGTTTACACTAGTATAAGGGTAATAGTCGACATACCTTCTTGTCAGCTATTACTACCCTTGTTGTTACCCATTTTCTATGCGGAAAACATGGAAAAATTGTAACAACGTAGTTTTATCATATGTATTGCATTTACTTGTAATAAATGCCTACGGAACCCTGTAATGAGCATGGCCCGATATATTCTTAGCCAGTTTTGTTTTCCCGTTGAAATAATTTACGGTACTTTATCAAGGAAAACTATAAATATACATTATGTTTGCGCTTGGAAAACAAATATACTCGTATCTTTACATCATACGTCATAGACTACACTTGAAACATGTTATAATATCAAAAATTCTCCACCACTCCTTCAAAAGGAAATTTTCTGTCAAAAAGAACAAGCAAGAATTTTAAAAGTAACACTTTTCGAATTTAATTATATAAAATTACAAATAAAAAACTATCACAAAAGGAAAAAAACTCTAAAACAATTCGAATTAGTTATCTCCGTGGATATGTTTTTTCCCAAGTATTTGTATTATAGTCATCTTAAATTTATAAGTTGGTATTTTATTATTTATACATTCATCTTAACGTTTAATAAGAACCCAAAGCACCTTCAATGAATTCGTAACTTAATTTAACGGCTGTTTAAACAGTTTTTAATTCTGTTTTTAGTCTAAGTAAATGTCGATTACTTTTCTCTTAAACATAGTTTTTAGAGATACTCGACATCCTAGCTTGTAAATCACCCGATTGGCCTGCTTTCGCAGCACGAAAATCGTGGTACTATAAAAAAAAAAGAAATTTTTCAATTCGACTGTATTTTGTATTCGTTTGTCATTTGAAAGTCGATTTTCAAAAGTATCTTTCATAGGGAAGAACCTACTGCCGTATTGACCCATTTCAAGGATCTCTTTAATTTATATCAGTATTATACACCATCATGCTGTTATTCTATTGAAGATCACTGATTGTGCATGTGCTTCGCAGATGCACACACAAAACTAACAGTTTCACTCGTGCAGATTTCCTAGGAATCTAACCTAACTGTACGAACCCGAACAGAAGCGGAATTTATGTCTTTTCACGAGGCTTACCTTCGTCCCGCTCTCCGTCCTTCCCGATAGTCCAAGGCGTACCTGAGTCGTCTGGTGCCTTGCGAATCACTGACTTGACTTTCACTGACTTCCACTGATATTTTATAGAATTTATCTCCCAACAGCCATGTTTTAGTAATTTATGATCGCGCGCTCGCGTACCGAACCGCACACTTAGGATCCGTTTTACGTTGTACAATACGTACACTTAGAGTCCTAACAATTACGAATAACCTCATCACTGGGCTTCGAAACCAAACTGCACCGATATAGCACATGTATACCACAAGCAACTTCCACCAGGATTGTAAACGCGAAAATAGAGCGGCACTTGCTATTCAACTAGAACCGGGTGATATCGGTTTGCTGCGTGGTCATGATTTTTCATCAGAACAAAGCCTAAAAGGTATTTATAGTGCAGGTGCTAATATGGCGGACAACGTTCGAGCGACGCGCTTCAACACGCAGGTTAGCTCACAGAGCACACGAAACACTGCCGCCGTAAAAACTAGCCACAAAAGCGTCGCAATGGCATAAAATACGAACGCAGGGGAGAAAAAGGTAGGATCGAGAAGCGTTGTACCTATGAACTGCATCATGTTTCAGGCAAACCAAGGCGGTAGCGTTTCGTGCGTGTACTGTACCATCGAAGAAAGCGCCAACGGAAGTCCGTGAGCCTGCGAAATGGATTTGGCGTCGCAAGTGTAATTGTTTAATTACCGATGCCTCGCTGTGGTCGGATCGTCCAGACAAAGGAGCCGCTCGGAGAGCGGACGGGATATAGGTTTTCTCACAAAGTCCGGCTAACAAGGGTGAGCCAGCGAGCGCGCGGCGACAGCGCATGCTCCACAAAATGTATCCCCCCCATGCGCGCTGGCGATCCTTATCGATCGCGCTATGATGCGCTACAAGTCTTTAGCGTGGGCGCCGGCGTGGGAAGAAATCGCCATTGATTAAAACATTTTTAGATTCCTTTGATAAGAGTTTGTGAATCAAATCGAATCTACGAGCACGTGTCTCGGGTTTTTAACCTCCCGCTAAGAAAATTGAAAATTTTCGAAAATCGGGAAGTAATTAGTTTTACCCCGTTTTTCTTTATTAAGAAAAATGGTAAAATGTCTATGGCACTGTTTATTTTTAGAAACTTGTTTAGAATTTATATTCGTATTTGAATGAAAAAGTGTAACCTATCTCTAAAAATGTTAAATATATGTCTAAGTGAATCGAATCAGTATTTAAGCAAGGAAGAAGGGTGATTTTCGCCTTTGATAATGTACGTGTGTATATAATATATATCTACATATATATATTTCTAGGGCCGACCCTTGCTGACCTTTCCATCACACACATTTGCTCTATAGATTTGTTTTGTCAGTCAATGGAGACCTTATCGGCGGCATATTAAAAAAGGGCTAAATTTAAATACCTGAAACCTACGAGCTTGCATGAAAAGATTGATGGATGACAGTGAGGCAGGAGAGATATGCACAAATTGTGCCATGCGGAAATCTATAGTCTCTGCCTGCCCTTCTGGGAAATAGGTGTGAGTTTATATTATTATTATTATATTTTTATTAAAGACAAAAATCACCTCTAAAATCATACTTAGATTTCATAAATACTGAATTAGGTTTACTTGTTTGTGTTTACTTCTAAATCAAATACAAATTCAAAAGTTTCTTTATTTCATAGGTATAACTTTTGAAATGGGTCATTATAATATTAATTTACAATTATATTACAAGGTCAGGGAAAAAGTTTTTTCATATTTCATATACAAATTCAAGATAATTTTCCATCATGTTTCATTTAAATTTAATTATATTATATACATATGCCATTTTGTTCAATGACTTGTAGAAATTTTGGTACAAGTAGTTTTAGTTTTGATAGTTCTTTCTAAATGTTAACCTATCACTACCTAAATAATTCTGAACAAACCAACATAGGTAGAAATTTGATAGAGCAAGGTTAGGGCTATGTGCAGGATGCATTAACACTTCCCAACCAAACTCTCTGAATATTTGCTGAGTGACTAAAGATGTTATGTGGTCTATCGGTATCATGGCGAAAAACCATACCCTTTGTCTTAATCAATTTCGATCGTTTTTCTATACTTTTTGCTTGAGTCTCATCAGCTGTTGGAAGTAGAGATTCAAATTTATGGTTTTGCCCGGCGATAAAAACTCATAGTGAATAGTGCCCTTCTCATCCCACCATACACATAGCATCAACTTATTGCGAGTTAATCCGGGTTTCGCTGTAGTCTGTAGAGCTTGCTAGCCTTTTGATCATTATCTTTTCCGCACGTTCTTGTCGTAAGTTATTCATTTTTCATTTATAAGTGATCACTGTTTTCAAAAACGGTTTAGTTTCATTACGTTTTAATACAGAATCACAAATAAGTATACGATTAATTAGATGTCTTTCAGTGAGCTAGTGTGGAACACAAGTATCGAGTTTTTTTGGTATATCCAGCTTTTTTTTTAAATGGGTCAAAACTGTTCTGTGGTCAATCCCCATCTCTTTAATTATATCATTAGAACTTAAATGCCGATCTTGCTCTACTTTTTCCAAAATGGCATTGACTTTCTCCCCAGTAGGTCGACCAGAGCGACGTTCATCTTTGACAACAAAAATACCGGTCTGAAAACGCTTGAAACAGTTTTGTGCTGCTTACCGATATTAAATGCGACGTTTGACGTTAATGGACCTACATTAACGTCAAACGTCGCATTTCTTCTTTTTTGTAATGATATTTCAAAATTTATCGAATTTCTACGTTAGATTCGCTCATTTTGATGGACAGAAATACAAGCACAACAGAATAATGGCGGTATACCGTTTTTACTTTAAAATTTTCTTTTTTTCAAATGTATTCTATATTAATAATATCGTAACTAGCTAGATACAAACAGCACAACCAAAGAGATTTTACTGCAAATTTTTACTTATAAAATACGAAAAACCTTTCTCCCCAACCTAAAATAATATGGATTTACAACTCGTATGGAAGGTAGTTTTCCCTCAAAAAGAACGAGCAAGAAACTTGAGGGTAGTTCTTGTCAAATCGAATCGTATACAATAATAATCAATAACAATAGTAATATATAAAGTGTGGCGTATTTTCTTACATTTATGTACACATATTGCATAAAAATAAATAAAACGGTAAGGAAATACATAGTTGCGTCGGCATCATATAATGGTAACGAGATTTTTGATGAAAAAAATAGATCACGTGAAATCGGCCGGCCAATGTGTGCTAGCTGCGCCGGCTACCGGCCGCCATATAACACTGTTCAAAGGAAATATAACGCGAAGCGCATGTTAGCTCAGATCTCGTTCCGTAGAATCTAGTTACGCGTGTACGTAATTGTACATATTTTTATATTATTCTGTGCTATAAATAGTATATTTTTGATTATCATTTTGTGTGTAATTATCTAAAATCTTGTAAAACTAGTATGATGAAGTAAATTTTAAAGTTATAAGTGTATTTTCGATTAAATTACCTACTACACCCATGAAAGAAACAACCTGATTAGAATTCGAGCAGGTTATGTCCATGGACTTTTGTCCTCAGAATACTGAGATATTTTATAATTCTCTTTTTTTACTAAATATTTGCTCAATAACGATTTTAATCTTTTAAGGATAAGTTTTGAATACCTGAAGGGACCTTATTAAAAACGCGCATATAGAATCCTATAAATGAATTTGTGACTTTCTGTAATCGTCTGAAAGGTAAACATAGGTTATTTTCATTTCTTGTATTGAAATTTTATCGACCACTATTTTTCTTAATAATTTCTATATTTTTTTTTTACATGTATAAAATTTTCATATATAAACTGACATACCAAAGTTAAGATTACATCTCCCTTAAATTTATTCCCTAAAGATACGCTAAATCCCTATTTTTAAATCCAATTGCGCTCTTCCACAGCACGAAAATTCTATGTAGATCCTCGGCATATCCTCAGAGCAAAATGCCATAAGATATCAGGCTATGGAAACAACCAAAATTAACTAGTCTGGCAGTTTCTACATCTGACGAATTTCGTATTTTTTTAACTGCATATGCAGCAGAGCTAAGCCTTTTTGCCAATTTATCAACGTAAGGACTCCGTTGAAGTGTTTTATCTAGGGTAATGCCCAGGAATGAAACAGTATCAACAAGACAGTATTATTTTCAGGGTAGTAGATGAACATGTATTTGTATTATTTCAATCTGATCATTCACCTCTCGATTTGAATATGTGATTTCATATTTCGATCAAGTATAGTTTTCAATGTATGTGGAATCGCTCACATTAACGTCAAACTTATTTTTCTGTTTTTTGTTCTGTTTAACGGCGATCAAAAAATATCATTATATGCGGATTTCGGTTGTTTTTTCAGCAAAACTATACTAAATGTGATAGGCCTCACATGTGAAAAAAGGTGGTTTTACTTCCTATATCATGATTTTTGGATTAATACCTGTTGTGTTCCAATATTCCTATCAACTATGGCGTTGCCATAGAATATCTATCTCGATGTATTATGGCAACGCCAATTAAATAAAATTTTCAATATAATTGAAAAGTATCTAATGTTGAATGTAATAGTGAAATTTCCAACTGATTTAGATATCTATACATATATTAAAACAGTAGGGAGAAAAAAAATATATTATAAAGGTAGCAAAAAGAACTACTATAAAAAAGGTTGACAGAATACATTTTATTTGTGTTTAGAATTTCTATACGTTTGTCTGTGAATTCTTTCGCGAACTCCGCAAAAATTACTGGACAAAATCTCAGTCAATCTTAGTTTTTATTCCGTTTCTCTATTATTATTTTACATTATGTCTGTTTCAGAACTGGAATCTAGATTAAGACCAGAATCGAAACCAAAAGCGGGACAGGATTAAAATTGAAAGTAGAAACAAGATCAGGTTCATAGTCGACAGCGTTATCACTCTATATTAAAAATGAAAAAAATCATTCGATATTCCTGCGAGCAGAGCCGTGGGTAATTGTTAACATTAAATAATAAATATTAATGATGGTCGTACCTAGTGCTTTCTTAATTTATGGAGTGTTGTGACCCACTGTATTTTGTTACGAGGTTTTTTTTCTGTGTTGAACAAAAAGAAAATTATATCTATTCACTAAAAACTCCAAGGTGATTTTAGCATTAAACATTAATATTTTAGGATCGCCTAGTACGTACTAAGCTTGCATATGATGTGTGGAAACTCACAAAAAGTAAGCCGAAGTTGATCACAACATTATCCCCGTCCCGAGTCCCCGGCGTATTATATGTGCCAAGGAAAATGTTTTTTTCACAAATTAAGAAAATTTTTGGTCTTTGATAGCTCGTATTTGGCGCTACTTGATTTCACCTTTCATTACTTGAATCCTGTCATAAGATATGAAATTACAAAACTTTACATTTTTTTTTATAATATACCCGGCATTCGGATCTTAGCAGAAAGCAATGTGCAATACACAAATTACATATCTGATATGCAAATGATCCTTATTAATTACTAAAAATTATACTTCAGATATATCACACTTTAACGACCTTTTCCTTGAATTTTAACTTTTAAATTGATTTAATTGACCATGGAAATTATAGGCGTGGGATTTTCTGTTTTCAAAGTAAAAACTTTTTGACGATAATAGGCTTAAATGTACCCGACGGGGATTTAATTTAGGACTTCGAATATCAGTTAATTATGGAAATTAATTGGAAGATCGAAAGAATAGAATATTCATAAAGAGAAGTTGAGCGAGAGAAGATTTCTTTGGATAATTAATATAGCGCGCAGACACGATTGTAGAATCGAGAGGCGAGCGCGGGCGACGCTCTGTGTCGATCATTACACGTAACGGGCCCACATTCGATGGTGTTGTTCCACGCAGTCTGGCGTCGGTAACACCGATTTTGCACCACTAGTAATTCTAAAATTGACGATTTGCTTATGCAGCCGCGCTAGTAATATTATAAATGCAAAAATGTTTATGTCTATCTATATATTTGCTGTCTTTTTAAACCTAAAGTACGGGATAAATTTCAATAAAACTGTGATATAGAGATAGTTTACATCCCGAAGAAGGACCATCGGAAGAAGACCATCATTAACTATATTTAATGTCTGAAATCACATTATTTCTACAAGAAAATGTGAAACTAAACAGACCGCCAACATCACGAGTTGAAATCTAGGCATACTTATATCTACTTCTTAAAAACGTTTTATTTTAACATGGTATTACCCGTTTTTATAACTTTTTAATTCGTACTTAATAAATATGATTACAACTAAGTAGTTGTGATCATATTACTCAAGTGGGTAAAAGTCTTATGTACAATTTTTTTTAAACTTTTAAATCAAAATATATTCGAATATTTAGAGATTATAAGATGCTTGTACTGAGCAGGTCAATTACAATAAATATTAAAATTAATGACATATAAATGAAAATTTGCGTCTAAAATACTTAAAACATTCTATCGAAATTTTATAATAATGTCTAACAAAAAAATCATCTAATATTAAAAATATAGCAGCACAATATTTAATGCTAAGAAATCGACGAAGGCATATCGATCTAAACATTTATAACAATATCTATAACACGCGAATGTCGCGTTATCGACGACCGACTATTCAATAGGTCTAAGCTTAATTCACATTTTTCTCAGCTAAATTTCTTAACGGCAATTACCTAGCTTTTGGCCGCAGCTCCGTTCACGTGAACATAAAATGAATTCCTATATATTTAGAACACGAAATTTATAGAAATAATTCTCAATATTCAATTACAGACCCCCGTTTAGGGTAGTTTTGTATGCACATCGGCTTCTAGGTGGTGTATTAATATAAAAAAATACCCTATTCTTTAAGTTAGAGCTCCAGTCACATTCGAGTTCGTGCAGTAGTGTTTGAGTGTTACGCGAACAAACAAACCTACAGGCACACATACAGATAAAAAATCTAAAAATGATTGTTTTGCCATGTACTGCATTTTAAAGAACTCTCCCATTAATTTCTCATAAATATCGTCCTAGTGTAGAGATCGGTCAGATGCAGTTTTATTACAAGTGGAAAAGTAGGTACAGAAGTGATGAAGAAATAAATGATTAAAATACAAATAATATGAAAATTGTAATGATATTGTAACTGCTAAAATATTATGGATACAAAAATTTATTTCAACCAATTTGCAAAGTTTATTTCGATTATTTCAATATTACTTTACTTTGTATTATATTTAGTTGTCGTCGCTGGTTAAATTTGTCAAACTATATCGATCACTGCATTAAGACCAGTAGGTATTTGATCACTGAATACGTAGTGGTTTTTAGATTATCTGTATTGAGCTTATCAACAAATTTGGCGTTTATAAAACATTTGACTCATTCGAAGATCGAGGCCGATTGACCAAACAATTCGCATAACTTTGTGAATTTATAAGAACATTATTGTCAAATTTATTCCTTTCGGATGGCTGCACGCCAGGTGATGGTCACTCAAGTCATATTGACCCCGATTGTCTTACACACAGATGTGGAATAAAATGTCAGTCAAGAAAACTGATCTCGTATATTATAGAATGAAAAGAATATTTATAGTCAATAAATTGTTACTAAACAAGTATTTTTTGATGTCACAGTTTTTCCATTGCTATTTCACAAGCTTCTTTCATTTTGAAACGAAACACTGTAAGAAGTGTGCTCCGGCATTGAGGTGAAAAAACTTTATACAAAATGCAAAAATATTTTTATTACCTCGAATGACCTGAATTTACCACTTAGTAAGCACTTCAACTTGTTGACGTGATAACGTCTTATAAATCGATGAACGCCGGCTGCACGCACGAAAAAGCATAACTCATTGTCGCGTTCCGCCTGCGCCGAGCGTGCGAGCGAGAGCGCGGAACGAGCGATCTCTCTTCCACTCCATCGGCCGATGCGCTTGGGTAGAAGAGAGACAGCGCCCGTACACGACCTACACGTGAACTGTTTTGTCAACTGTTTATAAAGTGAAGTGAAAAGTTAGTGTGGTTTCTATTGTTTATTACAACAACAATTGCGGCAAGTTATAATAATTCAATCAATTCATAAAAGTATGCAATTTTTCATCAATGTTTTCTTATGACGTTATCACGTAAAATTATCGCTTGTAAACTGACTTTACAAACAACCAATTTTTTACTTAATAATAGAGTTTCAACGTGCTTTTTAAACAATTGTAATACTTGACTTGTGTTTTCATATGAATTTTTTTTTAAATATTTATCACAAGGAGTAATAATAAGTCTGTTTAATGTGATTTGTATATATAGCAATTACACAATAACACAATCACCTCACATGTGATTTACACATATAAATACCCTATTATGATTATATATATACATGTATGTGATTTATACATATAAATCACATGTAGTGTGATTGTACGTTATACTGTTTCATTTTGTTATTTCTTACTTACCGTTTTTAAGGTGGAAGCCAACGAAAAACAGACGAAATGGATATTGGAGGTTGAATACTATAAACCAGGACTCTATGTTCCAGTTTATAGTATTCTGATACGGGGCCCTAAAAGGAGATCCCGAAAAAAGTAATTCATCTCTCTTCATACACTTTATGGTGTACATCGTTGTATGTGTGAATGTTGATGTAGAAGGGCTTTATTTTATACATTTGGACTTTAATATGTACTGCATGCTGGCACTGACGGTTTGTCCGAGCTTTAAAACAAAATCTATAAACACATATTCTGAATATATAATAATAAATACTTCCTTGATGTTTTTATTATGGTTATTACGTTACGGTGTTTTCATTCTCAAGAAATGTTTTAAGATATTTAATCAAAAATCTATTAAAGACCAATGCGTTATTACTGAAAAGTTAATCGACTAAACTTTCCATGTTGTTGTGTGCTTATTTAATAGGTTAATTTATACGCAGTCAGAGTACTCTCTGAACGTAAAAGTGTATTTCAAAAAAAAAATAAATAATAAATAAAATATAATCTCTGAATATTACACAGTCACTTATTGTACAGTCTTTCATTTGTCCAAGTGATAAATGTCAAATAGAATTATAAAATAACATTAAACCGCTGTGAATGTTATTAAATGTTCTACACCGCAATTTGTGATTATGTAATATTATAAATCGATTGGGAAATAAAATTACTTTACTAATAAATTTAACTTTCAATAAATTGTGCGTGTCAGCTCCAACGCACTACTAGAAATTACTAATTTATAATAAATGAAATAAATAAACATAAATATATAAAATATCTAAGAATGTATGCAATAGACGAAGGATGAAAAAAATACATCTCTTATAATAGGGAAAGCGTGTGAGTATTAATTTTCCTTAATAAGCCTGTATCCGCACAACCTCACTCAGATCATGCGCCATCTCATATAGTAATGTGGGAGCGAGACATATAGTATTTTCTAAATCGAAACAGTATAAATCTCTTGCTCTTTCCACTCTCAAGATGAAACGCGCGCACTTAAGTATGCTTTATTAATACTAAAGATATTTATTTATATCGATTTGATAAAATCTATTACTCCAGCTATCCACCCGCGGCTTCGCCCGTATAGATATAGAATGTCTTCGTTCATTTTTAGGCTTCCGAACCAAAATGGCAAAAACAAACCTCTTATAGTTTCGTTATGTTCATCCATCCATCCATCTGTCCGTCCGTGTGTCACGAGCATTTTACTCAAAAGCTACTAGTTGTATATTGATAAAATTCCGAGTATAGATTGTGTTGTATTAGCCGCTACTTAGGTTAATAGTTAAATAATAAAAATAAAAAATTCAAAAAATATATTTTCAAATACAAAATAATAAAAAAGTACAAAAGTATTGCTTAATAAATGTATTCAACGAAAATTATTTTGAGAATGATCAGATATACCGTTTTTGAATTATCGCCGAAAATTGCTCTTCTCAACAAAAGGATGTAAGTGCCATGAAGATACGCTCTTTTACTGGTGCACTTTAGTCTACACTTTTAAGACACATTTAAGAGTGACGTACCCACTTGTTTTTCTAGTCATAAGCGACTAAAGTGCTTATATCTATTCTGTGCGTGTAGCATGGAAAAATATGCAATAACATACTTTTTCCATCTGTAGCGCATTTCATTGTAATAATGTCTCCGGAACTCTACACTGAGCATGGTCCGAAATGATCTTGGTCAGTTTTTTTTTTTATTTTAATCGATCTTGCTGTCAACCCCAATTTCATTCCGCTTTTGGTTTTGGTTACGGAGCTGCTACTGATTTGGATCCCTCTCACGCCATCCATTCTAATCCCGGCCCCACAATAAATTTCAACTCCGGTTTCTCTCTCAATTTCGGTCCCTGTCCCGGCTCTTGATTCTGATCTCCGTTATGTTTTTAATTTAGGTATTGCTACAATTCACGCTTACTATTTGTATGGAGTCGGGCAAATATTAGCAGGTGTCAAAATAAAATTATCTTTAAAGCTTTCTACGAGTGAAATACTATTTAAGATGACTGTAGTAGTTCAGTTCAATAATGCAGATAGGTGGACGAATTCAGAGACAAATCCTAATAGTTGTAAAAAATAAACCGGCCAAGAGCATGTCGGAACATGCTCATTATAGGGTTTCGAAGACATTATTACAAATGTACTACAGATGAAAAAACAAGTAGATATGTCGCCTATAACTATTAAACTCGTGTACACTAAAACCTTAAAACGTTTTTAAAATAACTGCCGAAATATGTGCCACACGTGAAAGTTTGTTAAAAAAATTTTTTTTCTACTTCTGTTACATGTATGGAGAAATATTTAGTTTTATTATTTAACAACAAAACTAAATAGCGGCTTCTAAAAAGTACCCACACTATAAATTACATCAATACACGTATTGTAATTTTTAATAAAACTGTGACATATGCTCAAAAAAAAAAATACGCTCGTATTCGAATACAAATACGATACGGTTTTTGCAGGCACTAACATATCGAAGTTGTATTTTTATGTATGAAAATGATTAACAAAAATAAAAGAGGTGACATTAATAACTTCGTGGCTTCAATTTTCCATACAACACTTAATCCCTTATTTCATCCCCTTAGAGTTACTTCTACAAAAACTGTATATCACATTATTGCACGCCTCATAAGCGGAGCGTTGAGGTAGTGCTCTAATCTCGTCTTACAAAAATCAAGTGTTTTTTTGAACTAAAAGTGTCCCTATTTATTTTTTATCGCACTCATATAATAATATTTACACATACGTATCAAAGAAAAACACTAGTTTCAACACTTTTGACATTTTCAAAAGATATTTTCCTTTTTAAATTAATGAAAAAGATGTTTAATAAAATTATTCTGTGGAGGTCCGTGTATCTGTATGTATCGCGTGGTCACGATAACTCACGGAAAACTTAACTGATCTAGTCCATTTTTTTCCCAAACGCTTTACTATTATCGTAAACTAAGTTCTTTCGAAGATTACGGTCTAATTCAACGTAGTTTAATTGTAATTAGTATTATAAAAATATGACTGGACATTCTGTTCGTTATATATATATAGATATACAACGAACAAAATGTCTATGTCTTTAAAATATATGTATGTATATATAGTATAGTATAGTAAACTTAGGTCCGTTCACAACGCTTGCGTGGTATTTTTGCATGCCCTAAAAAGTGGAACGCTGAGGTACTGCTCTACTCTCGCCTTATAAAAATTTAGCTATTTTTTGAGCTTAAATTTTTTTTATGTTACTCATAATGTACTTATAGACTTATATAAATACATGAATAACAAGAAAAAACATTCGTACTAATATATATATTTGTAAAATTGAACGACCGCTATGAGGTGTGCACGTTTGGATTTTCCAAAATTTTATTCATTGTATCTAAAATAGTAAATATTGGTGTTAATAGTTCCTTAGATTTCGCTTTTCTACATAAAAATTCAACCTTTAATTCACCCTCTTAAGGGTTCCAACTTCAACGGTTTCAATTTTCCATTAAATAATATTTAAATTTTTTCACCTTCTTGTTTTTGGAAATGCAACCCGCATTTCTAACCCCACTTTCTTAGTTAACAGGAAGCTTTGTACAAAATTCGAAGTCTATAGACCCAGTAGTTTAGGCCGAGCATCGACATATCTGTCAGTTAGTCAATCATATTATTAAAGAATAATATGATTGACTAACGTTACATTTTAAAATTTTGAAACTTCAAATCCATACTACCATACGACCGATAACAATGACAATGGCGCTTAACACACTGAACACGGAGAGCTTGACTTATCTGCGTTAAACACAAAACTCTATAAATCAGCAATGCAAGGAAAATACACGTGGTCAGTGTAAGATATGCGAATAGCACAAAGGAATGACTTCAGTTTTTGTTAACACTCGATTCCGCACCCCATATAATTTGCGTACCACGTTTAAGTATAAATAGATTCTTATTCCGAAAATAAAATAACGTTTCGAACGCTCAAAGAATTTGTAAAGGCTTGATTAGAAATTACCTTGCTGAAATACTAAAAATCCGAAATAAGCTGCGATAAGTTCGGGGCCTGTTTTACTGAAAAACTTTCTCATAAGTTATAGCGTAACAAAAGTCGGCATATTGTATAGCGAAATCCGAGCCGTGGTATTTTACCGCCGCCGTAGTCGTAATACGGAATGACGCTATTGTTTTATGACGTCGGCTTTTATTCGCGGATTTATCGAACGTATTATATTTCATTTTGTACATTAGCCGTATTATATTGAAAATTAAACGTGGCTTCGAGAGTTGAACGCACTTTAGGCATGTTCGTTTCTTTGTTCATGAAGAGGATTACGTACGGGTACTGAGATTATTTGATAAATTGTTCCAATGTTATGCAGTTAGATTTATTTAATGTTCTTAGCATAATAAAATAAATAAAAGTAAATTGTACATTTCTTATAAACCTATAATAAGGCTATATATAGTATGCTAATTAAAAAATTATTAATTCATTTTGTATAAAATTAATATAAAATAATGAATAAATAATTATTGAGTAGTATATCAAAAGTTGTATTTATTGTGGAAATAAGTTTTATATTAAATCAACGCTGAACTTTAGAGCTTTATTTTATTTATTCATCATATATAAAATATTTAAAAATACTTTAAACCAAATTGAAGGGAAAAAAGATAAACAGTCAATATTTTCAGCTTTTTATTAAGGCGACGTGTGCGCTTCTGCTTGCTTCAAATGCAGCTAATTTTTTTTAGTGTGGTTATTAAACTTTTTAATGAAGACATGATTTAAGTTTTGCATGTGTGTATCCTCCCATTGCGTGTCACTGTGATCAAACACGAAACTATCGATCAACTATTCTGCTAAAGATTGATTTACGTGTAGGTAAGCATTGTATCTAAGACACCATGGACAAGATGACACATTGTTTCTAACGGAAATCGTAGGCTGTAAGCTTAATCATTTACACAATATTTAAAATTTCTCTATTTTTGATAAATTTATTATCATTTCAAAACATACTACTGTAATAGATAAACTCCTTAACTTGTTCAAGTCTCTTGCTTGCTATACATATGTTGCATTCATTCATGTTTTCTATTATTGTAAAGACCATAACCTTAGTTTTATTGATATTTAATTTCATACATTCTTCTTAATAGATTCATGCATTTAGTTACCATGGCCTGCAACTCGCGTGCACGCATGAACACACACACGTATGCTCGCGCACACACAACACACACACACACACACGCGCACGCACACGCACGCACACGTACACTCACGTACGCACGCATGTATGCTTGAACGCACGCCCGCACGAATTCATGAGAGTGAGAGAGACGGGGGAGAGATAGGGGATAGAGAGAGAGGAGAGGGAGATAGAGAAAAACTTACGGACATTATTGTAACAAGTGTATAAATATATAGCTTTCTAGCGGACGTCGGTTTTTGAATCTGTTCACAAATCTTTTAGAATTCAATATTTTGTATAAAGACGATCGAGTTTAGACTCTGTAAATATTGGGATTGACAAAATAAAAACATTACTTATGGCTAGTCTTCTGCGTCAACATAAGATTTTATTTTGTTGAAATTACTTGGATGACCGTCATATATTTTCTACTAATTTAAATTTATTGTCCTCACTTCATCTATACCTAATAAAAATAATGTACCATTACCGATGGTTATATTATTGTAATTCGTACTCGTATTTCAGACCAAAAACTGTCATTATCGCTATAACCTGCAACCAATATTTTTGAGAAAATTCAATCTACTCTACTTTATTACACTACTCCTCATATCAAGCCTTCATTTCATTTTCTTTGAAGCATGTCGCAGATTCGCTATCTTTTTACGTCGCCGACATCCTCTGATAAAAGCCATAAAGCTCATTTACGAGCTTTTCCACATCGGCTACTAAACATTACCGAATTTAATATTCAGAATATATATATAGAGAAACGCGAAGACGTTCTTCATATCGATTTGGTAATGTGTTATTTGTGAATATTATTTTCTAAAGTGAATACAGAGGAAAAACATATTATTAATAATGTAAATATGTAACATAAATTAAATCGATAAGGTCCATTAGTATAGATATTGTATTTGAAAATCTATTTATTCAGTTTTTAGATGAAGTTGTCACCGGATATTAAAGAAAGCGATACTTATTTTATTGATGGACTAAACTGTAACTCAAAGCTATGACGAATTTGGGCAACACTAGAGGCGTGCAGCATACGTAATATTTTGCGTTTAGCTTTTTTTATGGTGGTAAATTAGGAAAAATAAAGTAGGCTCTAGTTGATTAACTCTTGAAGCAAACAGAGGGATATTATAAGTTTAATGCGTGTATCTATGTATCTGTCTGTGGGATTGTACCTCCCAAACCGCCGAACCGACTTTCATTTAGGTTTTCGTTTGAAAAAAATCCGCAGCATCATTTGGAATTTTCAGGATACCCAAATCCCTCGCCAATTTACAGAAGAGATATTCTGTTTAAGCTCACTGAAATGCTCTCAATGAATAGGTTATAAATAGATAGTGATTATAGTCTAATGATGGAATAGAAAACAGAAAGGAAGATAATTTAGTTAGAAATTTTAAATTGATCGATGATCTGGTGAAATTTTGAACTGGTGCGTTCAATCGATATGAAGTATCGATACACGATGTAGTGTACCGTTTGCGGCGATGTAGTAGGAATGCGTAAAATGAATAAAAAAATGTTTGAGCGAAGTGGATTGAATGAACGAAGAAACCATTTGATATAGTACGGCGCTGAATATAATAAGGCACGATAGAGTACGGCATGGAATTGGGACTATGAACGTGGGATGTGGGTAAAAGAAATCAAGTGAATGAATGAAGACGATCCGGTATCACAGAGTAGGGTGCTAAATTCAATATGGTATGAATGGTGTAGTATTTATTCTACAGACTAAAATCTAAACAATGGTAAAAAACGATGTGACTATATAATGCATTTATATATATATATATATATATATATCTATATATTCAGATCACTTTTAATAAAAGTAATCTGAATATAAAGGATTTTTAATTAACAGAGTACAACAACTACTGCAAAATCGAAATATTAATATTTTACTTTTCTATCTGTACAATTCTATTTAAGCCAATCTGTCATGAGGATTACTAAATTGCTTTGTTTAGTTGAGTCCACAAATAGCAACACCTTGCCAGCAGTTTATGTAACTTTAGACCAGGTAATCAAATAAGTCCTAACAAAATGATAAAAGATAAATTAAATTCTTTAGAAGGTTCTCTTCCCTTAACATAAAATGTATCGCTTTCCGACAAAAACACAATTATCACTAAAACTACCTTTGAGATAATTACTGAAAATATTAATTTTCAAAAAATAGTCAATGAAACTTTGTTAATATTTGGAAAATTTTTACATCGTTTAAAACGTCCTTTACTTCATTGCTCATTATACTAAATACAAAATTAAAGAACAAATTTTGTACGAAATCGATTCTTCAATTCTTTACAAAATTTTTCTATCAATTCCTCATCTATTTCTAAAATCTTCCAAAGAATGTACTAGGTAGGTATGACAACTATATTTATATTGGAAAGTAATTCTTTTGAATTTATACTTTGGGGCTACGGTTGAACTTGATGATCGGAACTACTCACGTCAAAGTTGTGTTCAGGCGCTTAATTCATGGAATTATCTAAATAATACTGATAGCTCATTGAATATTTCCATTTGTTACCAATTTATGTTTTTAATATCACGTTTATTTGTTTTATTTGATGTTTATCTGCGTCTGAGAAGCCGAAAAATCATCTAATAGACTGCGCTGAATATGCAAAGTAAAATAAGTACAATAAGTACATATATTTCTATTTCGTCGTATGTAATTTAATTGAGGTTAAAAATTATAAATATTAATAGACAATACTTATAATTTCTACCCTCAAATTAATATAACTTTAACTTTTAGTATAAAATAAGGAATGAGCCGATACTAAAACGAACTGTTATTAAAACAATAGTTAGTGAAGAGTTATCAATTGCAATAAAGAAATGGAATTTATAACCAATACGACCTAATATATAAAAAGTGTTTTAATTTATAAAATAAACTTAAAAGCAACTAAATTGTTCGGGACAATTTGATTTAAAATTAATGAAATAGTGGAATATAAACGACAATATAGAAGACGAAAGAAACTATTTAAATGAAAAGTATTACACATAGAAGTATGAAAGCTTGTTATCCGTCGCATAGCCGAGTTTATTGAAAATTTATCATGTCCAACAATAACATAAATTGTCATTTACTATGGCGGGGATAACAGTGGTGATAATAAATACCTTGGTTTATCGCTTAAACAGAACTGTTATTTATTAAAATATCATAATTTGTAGTGTTCTCCTAAGGGCGTTGGGTATGCTGAATGATGTATAGACGAAAACGAATGTGAATGATGGAATAGTGCAATGTCGACTGACCGCAATTACAATAGTACAATACAATGTTAACTTATTAACTGACCACACTACAAATTTGTGTTTTTTTTTTTGTGGCGGGGAGAACAGTGGAGATAATGAATGCATTAGTTTATCGCTGAAAATAACTACCATGTATAACAATAGCATAATTGTCGTTTTTTGTCGCGGGGAGAACGGTGGAGATAATCAATACTTTTGTTTATCGCTTAAAGATAGTTACAATGTATAACAATAGCATAATTGTCGTTTTTTGTCGCGGGGAGAACGGTGGAGATAATCAATACTTTTGTTTATCGCTTAAAGATAGTTACAATGTATAACAATAGCATAATTGTCGTTTTTGTCGGGGAGAACGGTGGAGATAATCAATACTTTTGTTTATCGCTTAAAGATAGTTACAATGTATAACAATAGCATAATTGTCGTTTTGTCGCGGGGAGAACGGTGGAGATAATCAATACTTTTGTTTATCGCTTAAAGATAGTTACAATGTATAACAATAGCATAATTGTCGTTTTTGTCGCGGGAGAACGGTGGAGATAATCAATACTTTTGTTTATCGCTTAAAGATAGTTACAATGTATAACAATAGCATAATTGTCGTTTTTGTCGCGGGAGAACGGTGGAGATAATCAATACTTTTGTTTATCGCTCAAAGATAGTTACCATGTATAACAATAGCATCATTGTCGTTTTTGTCGCGGGAGAACGGTGGAGATAATCAATACTTTTGTTTATCGCTTAAAGATAGTTACAATGTATAACAATAGCATAATTGTCGTTTTTGTCGCGGGAGAACGGTGGAGATAATCAATACTTTTGTTTATCGCTTAAAGATAGTTACAATGTATAACAATAGCATAATTGTCGTTTTTTGTCGCGGGGAGAACGGTGGAGATAATCAATACTTTTGTTTATCGCTTAAAGATAACTACCATGTATAACAATAGCATAATTGTCGTTTTTTGTCGCGGGGAGAACGGTGGAGATAATCAATACTTTTGTTTATCGCTCAAAGATAACTACAATGTATAACAATAGCATAATTGTCGTTTTGTCGCGGAGAGAACGGTGGAGATAATCAATACTTTGTTTATCGCTTAAAGATAGTTACAATGTATAACAATAGCATAATTGTCGTTTTTGTCGCGGGAGAACGGTGGAGATAATCAATACTTTTGTTTATCGCTTAAAGATAGTTACAATGTATAACAATAGCATAATTGTCGTTTTTTGTCGCGGGGAGAACGGTGGAGATAATCAATACTTTTGTTTATCGCTTAAAGATAGTTACAATGTATAACAATAGCATAATTGTCGTTTTTGTCGCGGGGAGAACGGTGGAGATAATCAATACTTTTGTTTATCGCTTAAAGATAGTTACAATGTATAACAATAGCATAATTGTCGTTTTTTGTCGCGGGGAGAACGGTGGAGATAATCAATACTTTTGTTTATCGCTTAAAGATAGTTACAATGTATAACAATAGCATAATTGTCGTTTTTTGTCGCGGGGAGAACGGTGGAGATAATCAATACTTTTGTTTATCGCTTAAAGATAGTTACAATGTATAACAATAGCATAATTGTCGTTTTTTGTCGCGGGGAGAACGGTGGAGATAATCAATACTTTTGTTTATCGCTTAAAGATAGTTACAATGTATAACAATAGCATAATTGTCGTTTTGTCGCGGGGAGAACGGTGGAGATAATCAATACTTTGTTTATCGCTTAAAGATAGTTACAATGTATAACAATAGCATAATTGTCGTTTTGTCGCGGGAGAACGGTGGAGATAATCAATACTTTTGTTTATCGCTTAAAGATAGTTACAATGTATAACAATAGCATAATTGTCGTTTTTTGTCGCGGGGAGAACGGTGGAGATAATCAATACTTTTGTTTATCGCTTAAAGATAGTTACAATGTATAACAATAGCATAATTGTCGTTTTTTGTCGCGGGGAGAACGGTGGAGATAATCAATACTTTTGTTTATCGCTCAAAGATAACTACCATGTATAACAATAGCATCATTGTCGTTTTTTGTCGCGGGGAGAACGGTGGAGATAATCAATACTTTTGTTTATCGCTTAAAGATAGTTACAATGTATAACAATAGCATAATTGTCGTTTTTTGTCGCGGGGAGAACGGTGGAGATAATCAATACTTTTGTTTATCGCTTAAAGATAGTTACAATGTATAACAATAGCATAATTGTCGTTTTTTGTCGCGGGAGAACGGTGGAGATAATCAATACTTTTGTTTATCGCTTAAAGATAGTTACAATGTATAACAATAGCATAATTGTCGTTTTGTCGCGGGGAGAACGGTGGAGATAATCAATACTTTTGTTTATCGCTTAAAGATAACTACCATGTATAACAATAGCATAATTGTCGTTTTGTCGCGGGGAGAACGGTGGAGATAATCAATACTTTTGTTTATCGCTTAAAGATAGTTACAATGTATAACAATAGCATAATTGTCGTTTTTGTCGCGGGAGAACGGTGGAGATAATCAATACTTTTGTTTATCGCTTAAAGATATACTTCCAATGTATAACAATAGCATAATTGTCGTTTTGTCGCGGGGAGAACGGTGGAGATAATCAATACTTTTGTTTATCGCTTAAAGATAGTTACAATGTATAACAATAGCATAATTGTCGTTTTGTCGCGGGAGAACGGTTGGAGATAATCAATACGTTTATCGCTTAAAGATAGTTACAATGTATAACAATAGCATAATTGTCGTTTTGTCGCGGGGGAGAACGGTGGGATAATCAATACTTTGTTTATCGCTTAAAGATAGTTACATATAACAATAGCATAATTGTCGTTTTGTCGCGGGAGAACGGTGGAGATAAAGATCAATACTTTTGTTTATCGCTTAAAGATAGTTACAATGTATAACAATAGCATAATTGTCGTTTTTGTCGCGGGGAGAACGGTGGAGATAATCAATACTTTTGTTTATCGTCAAAGATAACTACCATGTATAACAATAGCATAATTGTCGTTTTTGTCGCGGGAGAACGGTGGAGATAATCAATGCACTTTTGTTTATCGCTTAAAGATAGTTACATGTATAACAATAGCATAATTGTCGTTTTGTCGCGTGAGAACGGTGGAGATAATCAATACTTTTGTTTATCGCTTAAGATAACACCATGTATAACAATAGCATAATTGTCGTTTTTGTCGCAGGAGAACGGTGGAGATAATCAATACTTTTGTTTATCGCTTAAAGATAACTACCATGTATAGCAATAACATAATTGTCGTTTTTTGTCGCAGGGAGAACGGTGGAGATAATCAATACTTTTGTTTATCGCTTGAAGATAACTACAATGTATAACAATAGCATAATTGTCGTTTTTTTGTCGCGGGGAGAACGGTGGAGATAATCAATACTTTGTTTATCGCTTAAAGATAGTTACAATGTATAACAATAGCATAATTGTCGTTTTTGTCGAGGAGAACGGTGGAGATAATCAATACTTTGTTTATCGCTTAGATAATTATAATATAACAATAGCATAATTGTCGTTTTTGTCGCGGGGGGAGAACGGTGGAGATAAATCAATACTTGTTTATCGCTCCAAAGATAACTACAATGTATAACAATAGCATAATTGTCGTTTTTTGTCGCGGGGAGAACGGTGGAGATATCAATACTTTGTTTATCGTTTAAAGATAACTACCATGTATAACAATAGCATAATTGTCGTTTTTGTCTGAGGAGAACAGTGGAAGATAATCAATACTTTTGTTTATCGCTTAAAGATAACTACAATGTATAACAATAGCATAATTGTCGTTTTTTGTCGGGGGGAGAACGATGGAGATAATGAATGCTTTTGCTTATCGTTTAAAGATAACTACCATGTATATCAATAGCATAAATGTCGTTTTTGTCGCGAAAAGGGACGGTGGAAATAATCAATACTTTTTTATATCAAAGATAACTACAATGTATAACAATAGCATAATTGTCGTTTTTGTCGGGGAGAACGGATGGAGATAATGAATGCTTTTGCTTATCGTTTAAAGATAACTACCATGTGTATCAATAGCATAAATGTCGTTTTTTGTCGCGAAGAGAACGGTGGAAATAATCAATACTTTTGTTTATCGCTTAAAGATAACTACAATGTATAACAATAGCATAATTGTGGTTTTTTGTCGGGGGGAGAACGATGGAGATAATGAATGCTTTTGCTTATCGTTTAAAGATAACTACCATGTGTATCAATAGCATAAATGTCGTTTTTTGTCGCGAAGAGAACGGTGGAAATAATCAATACTTTTGTTTATCGCTTAAAGATAACTACAATGTATAACAATAGCATAATTGTCGTTTTTTGTCGGGGGGAGAACGATGGAGATAATGAATGCTTTTGCTTATCGTTTAAAGATAACCACGTATCAATAGCATAAATGTCGTTTTGTCGCAGAGAGAACGTTGGAAATAATAATCAATACTTTTGTTTATCGCTTAAATAACCACAATGTATAACAATAGCATAATTGTCGTTTTGTCGGGGAGAACGATGGAATAATGAATGCTTTTGCTTATCGTTTAAAATAACTATCATGTGTATCAATAGCATAAATGTCGTTTTTGTCGCGAGAGAACGGTGGAAATAATCAATACTTTTGTTTATCGCTTAAAGATAACTACCATGTATAACAATAGCATAATTGTCGTTTTTTGTCGGGGGGAGAACAGTGATCATAATAAACACTTTGGTTAGGTGTTTATTGTTATCCTATTTATCTCTACCTATACAGCCACTTAACAAAAGGAGGTTTATCGTTTATGAGAGTATTCATGATGTATAAAAATAATATAATTGTAATTTTTCGTGTCGGAGATAACAAACGCGATAATAAATGCTTTGGCTTATCGCTTATACGAGGATCAATTCATGATGTGTAGCAATAACATAATTTGTCATTTTTCGTGGTAGGGATAATAGTGGGGATAATTTTTTATGGTTTTAATATTGCAATTATTTCAAAGCGATATTGAAACGTTGAGAAACCATTTCGTACTTTATGAAAATATTGTGTGGTTTCATTTTTAGTACAAAAAAATAAATAAAAGAATTATCAAAACCGTAAACTTCATACAATCGATTATTTGAATTCCTTTATATCGCTGTTAATTTTTCATTTATAATTAAAAGAACGTTTTTATTTCTATCTATTACTGTATTTTTTTAAATCTGCGATAAGGACTGCAATTTTTTTTAAATTAATAATTCATAACTGTTGGGTGTATCTCAAACATGTGTTTAAAAGTGTATTATATTTTTAATCAGTTAGGAAATATGCATTAAGTTCGTGAGATGATTTTGGCGACTTTTCTATCCTTCTCTACCTTTTTGGTGAGATTTGGCTTGAGCCTTTCCCTTCCTTAATCTGAAAACTAATTTTCTAAATGCGTATTTTTAGTGTATTTACGTTAATCTTTGCTTGATTGAGGTCGATTTATTAAAAAAAAATAGTAATTTGTTTAATTTTTCTTATTAGATTAATAATGACTATTATTTAAGACTACTAAAAACGTCGCCTAGAACTACAATAGGAAAATCGAACAACAGAATACTTAAATAGCAACCAGTAAAATTAAAAAAAATATATTTATTTTATTTCAGTCCACGGCGACTCAAGTGTGGTCTCAAAAGTGACTACGGGAACCAACATATCCATGTAATATTCAGTAAAATCATCTGCTCTCTCAGCCTCGTTTATTGAGTCAATACAAACCGTTTCCGTATCTGCACACAGAAGATCAGTAGTTCAATAATATTATTGTGTAGGATTTAGCTACATTTCAGTGGAAAAACATGTTTTACTTAATTAAATTAAATATTCTCGCGATTTGCATCAATTTATGTATATCAATGGGAATTTTGCGCTGTTTCTACTAGAAAAGAAATACGTAATGTTTGGCTATATTCTTTCTCTCGCATAAGATTTGGTGAGATTAACTCGTCCTCATGCCCCTGCCAAGCACCTCACATAATTAATTGAAGCCCCCTTAACGAATTCATAAGTATCTTATTTCATTTAGAAAGAAAATAAAACGATTTTCCAATCCTATTGATAACGTTTTACGTATTTTCCTGTTTAACCTTTTGTATTTTGAAAGGATTTGATTTAAAAACTTCCGTACATATTCTCACATTTTAACGTATTTTACATCTATGTGCTTAGGTATCTACATTTATAATAGCGATCTACCAAAATTTCAATGGGTTATCATGGTTTTTAATTAATTATATAATGTGCTTTTAATATGTGCTAAATTTTCGTCGTTGTTTTTGCCGAATAAGTCATATATACTGGTAGCTACATTAGTTTTGATGTGTTAAACATGGTTCGCGCATCTGAGCGTCATCTTTCACATTTGGAATTCTCATTTTATTAATAATTATTAATACAGCAAGAATAAAAACATTAAGCAATATGTACTGTATAACACTACTACTCTAATTGCATACTATAATCTCAACAAACAACTTTTCTTCATTTTACTTCCAGGCGCTAGAGACGATGGTCACGTATGTTCGTTAATTATAACGTAGTATTCGAACCTTAATTTTCCTGTCTACGGACGTGAGCTTAAAGCGCGGGGAAAACGCAGTGAATCGGCTCGGCGGGCGCGAGGCCGTCGTGTGCGGTCGGGAGCGATCGGCGCTGCTCGGGCGCGGCGGGCGTGCGCCGTGGCCGGCCGCCGCGCCGCCGCCGCCCGCCCCGCCAATCGCGCCCCGGATTCCGAATCATAAATGTTATTTTGAGGTTAGCTCGTCGCATCTGCAAACTCCTGCAGAATGGGCCGAAGGGCACGCGAAGCGCGCAGCTCCTAGCCGACGGGCGGCCCGCCGATGCCGCGCAACGGGGCCCTCGATCGCAAATTGCGACGTTTCGTGTGTGTCAATACCAAGCTGCGGCTGTGGACTGCAGGGACAAAGGAGGCGCGCATCAGCTGCCGGCGGACGCGCGCCCGCTCGCGCCGGGCGGCCGCCGAGCTCGTGTTGTGAGACCGCACAGCGTAAAGCTGAACCGTCGGAGTCAATTTTGGTGTACGTCGCGGCCTAAAACTCTATTGCGAAGAACTCTTAATTTTTAATAAATCATAAGTGATAAGTTCGTGATTAGTGAAATACGAACGAATTAGCGCTTTTCATCTCTTAGACGCCCGCTTCGTGTCATCGCTGAATCCACCTGTGATATTTCGTCCTTGTTGATAGATGTTTATCTCGCATTGCTTCCGAAAAGGCCAAAATTTACGTACGTTGTTGTTATCATCGTGTGTTATAGATTCTCTTAGCCGTAATAATATCGTCTGTACTTGAATGGACCAGACAAACGAATAATTTACGCACAATTAATCGATCGTAGAGTTAAACAGTTCTCGTTGTTTTATTTACTGTCTTGTTGGTAGTAAACACATGAGTGCATTAGCAGGTTGCGCGGCACTTGAACAAAAGACCGAACTGTACATGATTCCGTTTTAACTGTATGGGGGCTCTTAAATCGAAGAACACCGGATCGAAGGTAATGTTGTCAAAATAGGCGCATTGTTTACTTACGCTTATGCTCCTTTCCGTTCATAGCTGTAAAACGTGTTAAAAACAATTGTTACACATTAATAATTTCTTTGCTTTGCTACGGAATCCCAAATATTTTATTATTTTACTATAGTTATAATAGAAATGTGCCTTACATTTTTTTTGGAACCTATTGTTTATCAAATTTATGCAATTTGTATTTCTTAATATTTAAGTGAAACGAAAAAAAGTAGAAATTATTAAGTAAGATGCCTTTTTTCCGATTTGTTAAAATTGCAACTTGGTGTTTACATTTATTTATTAAGTCTCCGTCATTTTAACTCTTGACCGCTTTCTAGCTACTGCTATCCTTTGATCGCCTGTGTACAGTCATCGTGATTGCCGGTAGGTTTTGATTTTAAAGCTACTGAAACTATATAACTTCGCGTATTAGATATGACATATTTTGCATACCTTTAAGGAAACTTACGTCTATTGAAGAACGGAGCCTTTTCGTTTTTGTGTTTGCAAATCTATCCCTTTTTGACTGTTATTATCTATGAGTCTATCGAAGGAAAACTGGTGAAATTTGAAACGTGTATGGGATTTGGTGAATTAAAAGTTTTAGCAAAATTCATTCATCAACGATAACTAACCATTTATTCCATTCGAACTTAATAATTTCGGGCACTCAATTACTTCTTTAAAAATTTTCTTTGAAGTCGTATCGATAATTTAGTATTGAAAATATTTTTATTTGCTTTGTATAATATATGAATGGACGGAATAGCATCACTTGTCCTCGTAATGGAACATAATATTCTATTCAATATGTATTATTACTTTTTGAAAAGGTAGTCTTCTTCATAAATGCAATATAAATAATTTGGTATGAAACATAAATCAATCATTTTCTGTCTTGAATGCCACTTGATTGCGCTCGCTCTTTGGCAGCAATGTGTATATAAGTCTTTGCGTGTTAATGGCTTTTAACGTCAAATCACAACGAAAGTGATAATAAGATTCACGTTATTTACCATAGGTTTCGTATCCACACTGAGCTTACACAAATCCCATATCCAAATACTCACTGATACTAAATAAAAATCATTATTTACATTGCGTCGCCTAATTTTCTTAAACAAAATACGCGGGCACTGCTTAGATTGGTTGTAGTCGCACTGAGGCACGGAAGATACAGGAGATGGAAGTAGCAGGGGGATAGCAGTGGCAATGCCGCGTAAAGAACTAAACAAATAAAGCGGGTCGGTTTATAAATAATTAACAGAAAGGTATTTATTTTTTTATTTAAGTTTATTGTTACCTTTATATTGATTATTGTATTTAGAATAATATACTTTATAAAGGAAAAAAGTGACACGGTGCTGTTCTTATACATACTGTATACATTTTATTTTTAAATAAAAGGTTTTATTTCCATAACTTGATAGTTTATGATGAAGTAAAAACGTGTTTTTATCGAAAACTAAATTTTTCTGCACAGATTTCTATTAGGTGATGATTTGTATAAAATAAATGTTTTATAAAATAAAAATAATAGTTTGAAATATATTTATGAACAAAAATTTTTATTTTCTTGCATTATTATTATATTTTCATTAGTGTATTATTATTATTATTGTCATGATTATATTATTTTACTCCACATTTACCTTTAGACTTTTTTCACCACTTATGAACTTATTTCTTCTAGATAAATGTAAGTTACATTGAACCCATAATCACGCCTACAATATTCTGTCTCGCTGATAGTTGTACAAGAAAAATATTAGAGTCTTATCCAGTTGACGAAATATGTTTATTTTTATTTAAATGGGTAGAAAATTGTTCATGCAAAAATAATAGTTAGAACAGTCGAGTCGAAACACTTTTATTTAAATGACACTAAATATTATTTTTCATTTACATAATTATTAATATATCAGAGTTTATAAACAGAACTTAACTTACTTTTTGCCACCAAGTTTTGACACTGCACCGCGGAGCTAAGTCTAGCAAAGTTAGTTCACGAGTGTAAGCCGGTAAAGATATAGAACAAGAGAAATAAAATTAGTAGTGTACAATGCAAATAAACATCCAAACGATAAAACACAACGGGTTGTGGTTATAAAATTTACGGTTTGTGGCAATGAAAGTGTGGAGTAAAAGTGACGCCAATGGACTTTAACAAAATGAATAATAAACGGCTGTTAAGCGCAGAAATGCTATAATTAACAATTGCGTAAAACCGTTATCAAAATTAAATTAACATCTACCGTTAGCAGAAATATACGAAATACGACTAATGATTGCCTCACAGTAATTATGCCTCTTTGATGCAAGTGCAGTTAATATAAAGTGTCCGCTGAATTTAATATTCATTAAATAGATGAATAATGGCCTAAAATGCAGTTATTGCTGAAAACCGTAAATGGACATAAAGAATGATAATACCTCGACCGCATTCCGGATTGGCGGCCTAGTGGTTGCAATTTTGGCTTTTGCAATCACGTCAAAGGAAAAAGCCGTCGAGATATTGGAGAGCATCCAGAGCTAGAGCAAGGAAGTACACGACCGCCTTAATAACTGAAACCACACATTCTATTAGTCAGATTCATTTTTAGGAGATTGGGATGAGCACTATCAATTTATAAATCATTTATTTTCCAAGAACATTAAAAGGATAAGAAGCTTTTAAAATGTAATCACTTATATTTCGATTGACAATTGAAAAATAATGGGCTCGGAGATTGAAACCAGAAATTTGAAATCTGGAAACTTTTATCTCCGACTTTTTCTATGCTAAGATTTCATGGTATCATACTATTACGGCTGGAGTGTTTCCCCTGATCTTTTTTCACCCGTCAGTCCTTACTCTGCCATCAGTTAATTTCTCAAACCTGTGTCCCGTTTTGGACAACGTGTCTATTTCATTTAATAATATATCCAAAGAAATATTGTAAATGTCGAAAACGGACAAGTTCGCTTGTAATAAATTATCGATATGCTTAAACCACAGAAGGCAAATCCGCCCATCTGTAACTGATCTATTGAATTATTAGCCCAATTAGTACTAATCTGCCCTATCGGAAACAACTTGCGCCCAGAGGGATTTACTCAGGGGGCCAGTCGTCGATCGCTTAGAGGCGATGGCCACGAACTTCGGCACCGGCCCTGAACATCTTTGAAATTAAACATCGGTAACGAGTTAAGTTTTGTTTCGTAATAATGCGTTCGATTGCGGAATTTCGGGGAAAATGCTTTTGATGTCCGGCGAAAGCTAAAAGCCGCGTAGGTCATACTGCAATCCTTTTTATTATGGAGAATCTTGTTTAGAGGTTGTTACGTTATTACTGGTTTGAATTCGTACGATCCACTTTGAGTCTGTCGACTTTTTTATTTTAATTAATCAATTGGTTGATCATATTCATGCTTAGTTAAAAATAAAGATAATATAACAATACATATAATAATTGAAGTCAAATAGATGTACGTGGCGAAATGTCATTGCTGAACATTTTTGAATTTCATTTGCTATTTCACGCAACTTTAAAATTCAACTTATTATAAGAAGGCTTACAAATTTTACTAAAATAGGTGTTATCCAAATGACTGATATAATACAATGATAATAAAATAACTGATGATAATAACCTCAAGAAAATTTGTTTAGAAATAAGAACTTTGAAATTTTTAATTTAGTTCAAGCAGATTAGTATAATTTTATGAAAATAGTTTTTTTTTTGTTTTAAATTCTAAGTTATCCTTTAGGTCAATTCTGAAATGTTTTACGTAGTTGAGTCATCGACTACTGTATATCAATCATTTTTTAGATATCAAATACACACAACATTACAGCTCATTGAATGTATTCCGTACTTTTGCTACTCTAAAAACGTTGTCTGAATGTAGTGAACCCCGTTAGTCTGTATTTTTAATATCTCGAAGTTTCCAGCAGCTGGTGCATTTCTGAAAGAGAAACGCGTTGTGGCTTTTTAAAATGGTAAAATATTCAGAGTAATCATGTGCCGAGCAGAGAGTTAAGGCAGCCGTTGTATTCTCACAAAGTGCTTTGATTCGTTTGTGACTTGACGGAACATTTTTGGTTTTAATGGGAACTTTTAAGCTCTCAAACAAGTTTTTTTTAAATATGCATGCACATGTCATTGTCAATTCGATAAGTTTTGATTTTGCTCTTTGCGGAGCTTCTGCGTTATTTATTAATTAATAAACACGTCTCCAAAGCGATAATGAAGTGTTGCTTATTTTAGAAAAAAAAAATCAAAAGTGATAAGGAATTGAATTTCGTCGATTCCCTATGATTTCTTGAAATGACAGTAATGACAGTAACACAACTAAATGGTGCTAATGCCAAATAAAAATAAACAAGTCAACACCAAAATTTTATTTATTTTTACCACCTGGTCAAATTGCTAATAAATCATCAAATTGTATGATTACTGTAAAAAAATATATCGAAACAAAACAATATTGTCTTTAATTAAATGAGAGGTAGGGTTTTTTTAATGATCCAGATTTAAAGGAGCTTTCAAAGGCTTACGAGATGAGAAATAATGTGATTATTATTTACTTACACGTAATCCTCCTAATAAAAATCCTCATTTTTAAGACACAAACAGACTTTCCAAAGAAAGTCTGTGGGCATTTTTTGGAAAGCCTATGTCATCCGTCCGTCCGTCTGTACGTCCCACCTTTAAAGGCCCGTATATCTATTATGATATAAATCATGATAGGTATCTGGTTAAAATTTGCGCTAAGGTGTTACTAGTTTTCGCGGTTCCTCCCGCGCGGATAAAAAATAAATTTTATCGTTTTTTGCATCGACCGATCACGCTATCGACCATGATCTCGATCTTGTTCCCACTTTCGATTACAATTCTGACCCCTCTTTTAATTCAGGTTTTGGTTTTAATCTAAATTCTAATCTCTAAAAAGGTTCTGTGTAAAACGTACTTGATGTAAATAAGCAACAGCGGCGAAACTAAATAAAAGCTATCCTAAGTCTCCACTATCTCCCATCTTACTCCGAGGCATAAAATATTATTGTATGAATTTCATCTCTTATGGCCCAGTAGTTTTCGCGGACAATTTCTCCGACACGAACTTAGGCACAGACAGGCGGAAATTTTAAAGCTATTTATTGAAAAGCATACCGTATAGATTTCTAATACACAAGGAGTAGTTTTTCTCTAATATCTTTAACGCGCAGATTTTTATCTCTATATTTTTATTTATCGTATATATAGATTATAGTGACGTAACTGAACAACCGATCTTTGCTTGGCGTCTTTCAAATTTGCCGTAGGTATACGATAATTTTTCACGGTGAAAGTCGTTCATGTGTATTTCCAACGATAAATATTTAGAGACAATATGTATACACCATCTAGTACGTAAAGATTGGCTGCTACCTGCTTTCACTTTAATAATACCACATACTACCATCTGTCTAATTTATGTCGTGTACTGCCATATGTTGTTGAGAATGCTATGTCAAGTCTACTAGTACCTCGGCACTATATTCGATAGCATAGTAACAACGCATTAAATTGAATTTTAAACACTTTCATATATAAACTTTAAAGGCAAAATTTGATTTAATTAAAAATTATGATGGAAACCTTTGAGCTTTTTCCGAAATACCAATTTATGAATTTATATACATAATGTAGGTACACAAGAATTGCCCACTTAAAATAATACTATATCCTAATAAATAACAAACTAGACAAAAATAAATGAAAGGGGATCTTCGTATAAGAAACACTTTACTATCAATTTTTTTTGTATAAACGAAATTTGTAAAAACTAAAAACTAAATTTTTTTGTAAAAACCGTAAAAACTAAAGTGTACACGCAGTTAAAACTTAGTGTGATTATAGTGGAAATTCTAAAGTGAAAAATCAAACAATAAAAACTGAGTAATTGTTAGTCGGGCTTGCGTTTAACATATCGAATTCAATGAAATAAAACACGATGTGTTTAGCGAAAATACACAATTATATTCTATTTTTATATATATATATATATATATATATATATATATATATATATATATATATATATATATATATCAGTGATTCCGACTCGTATTTGGGCGGATTTACTCTTCTCTAATGAAATAGTACTTTCTGATCATCAAATTAAGTATTATAAATGTGGAAGTTTGTGTATTTGGATATTTGGGTATTTGTTACTCAATCACACTTTAACGGCTGTACAGAAATAGCTGAAATTTTACAGTAATATAGTTTGTACATGAGAATAAGATATAGGTTATACTTTATAAAGATACTGAGTAATTTTTGCTCGCGGCTGCGCTTCCGTAACCGTAAAACGAATTCTTTACTTATGTCGATTGGTTATTGGCAACAACGATGCTCAAGAGACGTACGAGTTCAAAATTGGTTCGTAATCGGATCAGGAACAAGACTGCGATCAGGATCAAGGGAGTAAGTGAGGTCGTTTGATAATAAAATAAAATGCGGTATACGTATATTTTAGATGTAAGAATATGGGTTTTTCTGGTATTGAATAGAGAAGGGTACCGGTGGATATCGATATAAAATATAAGAGAATTCGTTACATCTCCATGCAGGTGGAATCGTGAGTGAATTATGTATGTTTTGAACAAAACCATAATTTACATTGGGACCAGGATCGAAATAAAAACGTAGTTAGAAATTAAATCAAAAGAAGCAACAACATTGGGATCATTGTTAACGGCGTGATCGATCAATATAAAAGACAAAAGAATTAAACTCGATGTCCAAACTAGTAGTCTTATAAAATAAGGAAGTTGTTCCAAATATTATAAGTAGATTCGGAAAATTACTTGTCTTTTTGAAGTAAATCTACTCTAGCTATGACTCGAGAGTAACTCATATCTTTTTCAAACGGAAGTAACAGTTTCCGGATGGAAGTGACATTCTCTTTATTACCAACCTAATATATGTATTTGTATGTATGTGTTGGTAACACTACGGATATACAACTGTTGTACAGTTAGACATTATTTACATGTATAACGTGGAACTGGCCTAAGACATTATTATTGTTTTATTATGTAATGTATATAATAAATATATTATTGTTTTATAATGTTACAAAATCATTAAACGATGATTTTGAAACATTATGAAACAAGTGTTAATAATTTATATTACTAACTTGGAGGAAAATTTTACCTCTTCATTGGTAAGTAAACGCAAAAATCAGTAAACTAATCATAACCCGCGGCCTACAAATATAAGTTTTTAAGTACTAACATTAAAAATCTAATCAATAAAATGTATAATTTTATCATACCAAAATTAAAAAGCTGATCAATAAAATTTCCAATTTCATTATTAAAATTATTATTATATTATAATTAATAAAATATTTTTTCCAAATTTCTTATTATTGATAGACAAAACACTATGGCAATTGATGCATCAAATAGCAGATTTTACATGGTTTAATGGATTTTACAGATTTAACAGATTTTTCAATTATACGTAAGTGCTTCGTCGTTAACTGGAGTAACTAATCATCATTGAATTTTATATGTAATCCTATTTACATAAATAAGTTCGATTTATATTTATAAGATAATTTTAATAGGTCTAAGTGCTCTCACAACTACGAAAAGGTCAAAATTGGATTATCAAAGAAAATAAATTATAAAACGATATATTTATTTTATGGTTGAAGAAAAACTTCTTTGACTTTTATGATAAATATCACCAGAAAATATTTATCATAAAAGTCAAAGAAGTTTTGCTTCAACCGCACGTTTACGATTTTTACTTAGATTATTTTTTTCGTTATTACAGAATGTAATATAAAAGAAAAGGCTAAAGAAAGAAATAGACATTACAATTTTAGTAATTGAGTGCGGATTATTTTTTTATGCCTGATAATAAACATGTATAAACGATACAAAAAAAATTGTAAATATCTTTTTTTTTGTGTTCAAAATTAGTGAGGGCGCGTGATCGACTAAAGCTCGAATTGGTCCCGGAGGATCACAAATAATTTCAATTTTAATGAATATATTAGTATGACATAATTCAAGGGATACAATAGTCTACTATCACGGGGTCTTTTTCAAAAGTAACCCATTTTATCGGGTTTGGATAAGCCAATTATAAACGAAGTTGTGGTTAGTTAACTTCTCAAATGCGAACGAATGCCTTTGATGTAAAAGTTAAATGAATTAGTAAAGTATTTGTTTTAAAAGCATGATAAGCTGAGCTTTATATTAATCTAGCTTCTGCCCACGCCTCCGTGGAATTAACTGTTTCATCTTATATAGCGACCGATTAGGATCTTAATAATGATTCCGATCGTAACCCCGTTCTTGGTTCTTATCCTGGTCCTGTTCTCGAAGCCATTTTGTCTCACTTTCGATTCTAATCGCGGTCCCGCTTTCAATTTCGATCGGGTCTCCATCGAAGCAGATTTCGATTCTAGTCCCGCTCTCGATCTCAGCCCTGTTTTCGATTCTGATCTCGATATAGACCTTATTCCGTTTCTGATTACGCTCTTAATGCTAATTTTAATCCCAAATTCGACTCCGATCTTGGTTGTGTTCTTGATTTCGATCCCTCCAGGTCTCGATTCATGATTGTCGTTCCTCATTCCATTTAGTAAAATTCAGTTTCAGTGAAACTCATTCTATCCCAAAATACAATGGTATTCTTGTGAGTGAAGGCGTGGGATGTGCAGTTAATGTAACAAAATGGTCGGGATCGAGAACGAGAAGTGGGATCGGAATTCGGAGCTGGACCGGAATCGGAATAAGTAATGAAAAAGGGAATTAACATCGAGAATAAGACTGGAATGAAGATTATGATTGAAAGAGAGATGTTTGCCTAATATAAAATGTGAAGGAATTGTTATCAAGTACATGCGGGCAGAGCGCTAGGGTTAAAAGTGATTTGAAATACTACATAACACTTTTAGATGGATTAATTTCTTAACGAACTAGGGATTTGTCAAAATTACTCGTGCTCGTCAGTGTATATATAGCCTTTGGATTGTAAAATCCAAACGTGCAAACATCTAAATGTCTACAGATATAGAGAGTTTGGAAATTTATAATTATAATGGCAGAACAGGAATAAAAAATTACTGAAGAGAAACTCATAATATTTATCAAAAATCAAAACATTTCTTCAGACATACGATTAAGTTAGTATTCAATTTTTTTTTCATTTAAGCAAGTAGCTAGATAGGAGAAGATTTAATAATTAAAAAATATCTAGGTACCCGTTATTGTAAACCGATCAAATCGAGATCGAATATTGCACGACTCATAATGCGAAGCATTAAGAAGTGCTCTACGAACGAATAATTTTTTTTCCTCAATTTCGTAACTTTTTTCATCAATAACACGATTAATAATTCATGTAATTTTATTAACCTGTGCACTATTTGATAGATAATTTAATGAAGATTAATTCTATCACTGGTTCAAATCGATTTAACATAATACAATTAGAAAAACTATCAAAATAGTCAAAAGAAATTTCCTGTCAATCAACTTTTCGTTCCGGACACGATAGCGAGCGTAAAATTCACTAATTTGATCCATTTTTAATAGCTTGAGATCCACTGTCCGGAGATTGGTATTGAAAATGGTTAACTTGATTTGTGTCGTTTAATAGTTACAACAAAAACGAAAATGAATAAATAAACACATGGGTGTTTGTATATCTATATCTATCGGTAAGTAAATATTTCATCCACAACCCACGAGACAGCTGATAGCGCTGATTGTGGCGCATACTTAGTGCGCATGATCAGTTCAAAACACTGCGCGATATTTTAAATCCAATTCAGGTTCATTTTTCGAACGAATGAGCATTATGAGTCGTGCACTTTTGGATTTTCCAAACTTTTTTTGAATAACTTATCGGACACCGCAAATATGTAAATGAATGTAAGCAGGAAAATATCGATCTTATGGGTGCCTAACGAGAAACAGTCAGAGGAAACGAAAGCACACTCTAAACTTCCAAGTTACTCGTTGTTTACGAACATCTATGAAGGATTTCGAAATCCCGACTCATGAATAAACCAGTGTTTATGTTATCTGTCATGTCTCATCGCCTGTAAGGTTTCCTTTGTTTTAATATACAATTTGAAACTTGAGTTAAAATTAATGTTGAGTGAAATAAAGACATTATGACTATTCGTTAGTGCCTGGACAACCTAGCTTTGCTCGAAGACTTTCAGGTTTGCCATGGGAATATGATGATTTTCCGTGGAAAAATATGCTTATTTTCAATCCCAACATCATATTTATGTTACAAATATAAATATAATGTCGTTACATTTATATTTATAATATGTGTTGTTGGGATTGTGTATCTAAATATTACTAGAGGTAAATATTATTATTAATATAGGTACATTATATATTTAAGTAATAAAGTATAATTGTCATTGTCAATATTGCAATAATTACATTAGTTTGTTATAGAGTGTTATAGATTAGGAGTAAGAATCTCAATATTACAAAATTTTAATCTTTATTTTTTATTTTATATTCTCTAAATGCCAAAAGAAAATACTTATGCAATGACTTCAATGTTTGTCTGTCAATTTGCCGTTTGTACTTTTCCCATATACGTAGTGTTGAAATTAGATATAAGTACAGCAAGTAATTACCAAAACTGCTAGGTGAAAATTTATTTTTTTCTTTAGGTGTAATATTAAATAATTAAATAGGTGAAATTGAAAAAAAAAACTATGCATGTAATATAATATAGTAATGTATGTTATTTAAGCGTTATTGTATTGTATTATGCATCAACGAAGAGGTCGTGGCTCAGCGATTTTGTGTTGTTGCCTCAGAATAGGAAAGTACTGAGATCGAATCCTGACGATGGAAGAAATTAAATAATGAACTTATAATTTAAATAAAATTAAACTACTCGCTCCACAGAGCAAATTAAGCCGACCGGTCTCAGACGTCACCGACGCATTGGTGACAACGGTCATAATTAGTAGTTCCCTTCCGCACTAGACTAGAGTGGGTAGGGTTTAAAATCAAAATCTACATTATCATAAAAATCTGTAGCGTCTTTCTGAACATTTTTTTTTTTAATTTCGTAATTAATATTCGTTTTGTTACTAACTAATCCCAATTCTATAATTTTTTTATTCATATCCGTCTATTTGTCTGTACGTATTTCATAATTCAAGAATGGCTAGATCAATTGTGATGAAAAGCGGTTTGCTATAAGAACATGCGATTGTACATGTGATAGGCTCCTGTGTGTGTGTCTGAATGTTTTTTATAAGTTAATAATGGTTTAATCGATCGTGATAAAAATTTGTATGCAGTAAGAACGAATGGTAGGCTACTGTCTGTTTGAACTGTATGTTCTTTTATAACTTAAGAACGGTGTGACCGATCTTGATGAAAATTGATGTGCAGTTAGAACATGTGTGCGCAAATAATAGGCTCTATGTGATTTCCATATATCTAATTGTAGTCATAAATAATTAATTAATTTTTACTTTTTTTATTTTTTTAGTAGCCACATTAATTTGTTTTTATATATTTGCGTGTGTTTTTCTTTTTATCAGAGTAATGAATTTCGTATGAAACTTTTTATGGAACAAGTTACAACTTTGAAAATGACTGAGATTCGTTTTTCATATTTAAATTGGGTAAGCTGAGTTGTGTAATGTACAAAAATGAGTGTGTATCTTGGTGTTTTTTTTTTGTGTATTTAAACCATCTATGCTGCTACTTAAATCGAGACCCCGATTCGGAATCGAAAGCATACAAATTGGTATCGAGAATAGAACCGGAATCGGAATCATAAGCGGAGTAGTGATCAAGATCGTGATTAATTATCATAGTGAATCAATATATAAAATGAAATAGTGCAATCGCGGGTGGAGCTGTCGGCGGAATTACTTTAAATATAAAGGGAAATACGAATATGTAATAGCAGTGGAGTGATTATGCAAAATATGCAATAATTATGGGGTGATTAAAATCTTATACAAAGAAGTTACATTAATCACGCAGCCATTTTGTTGCGAGAATTTAGTGTTAAATTGTTATGTCACAAATAGAATGAGCAGTCGTCGAATCAAACTTATATACGTATAAATATATAACTTCGTCTAGGTACATATTATAGAGCAAATTTGCCTGCAGCAGGTGCCAGCGCCGGCGTAGTGAATGATAACAAGGGTGCGGCCGCGCGCCCGCCTGTCCGCCCACCGTTTGAATATTAAATGTGACATTTGCCGGGCCCGCGGCGGCCGATAAACAATGAGCCCGATACGGCGCGCCCCACCGCCGCCGTGAAACCGCAAAATTTTCTCTCTTTGTTGAAAGAGAAAATTAATTAAACACACCACGAAATCGGGCTCTCGCTATCCTCGCGTTAAAAGATCCAGGCTGAATCCGACGACGTTCACCCTGTTTCCCTTTAAATATTTTCCGCCAAGTATTGGATGGAGGGTTTTCGTGTGAGGAGCAATGAATATTCCCTAATTTGAACTTTATAAGAATTACAATTTTAGTTAATGGTGTTTTTGTTGGTATTTATAATGGCGATGCAATAATTAATCGGCTAATGTTCTTGTCGAGTATCTTATAGGAATTTAATATATGACTATGAAATCCAAACTCGAGTCAAAGTAACTTTGCGACATGTCTTAGAACATTAAAATGTTATTAGGTTACGAATAAACGTAAGTAATCGAGTCATAGTATTTAAAGAAATCCAAGTATCGTTGAACGTAAGTCAATAAATAATTAACTCAAAGCTGTCGTGAAGTTGGAGGTGAAAAAGTTGTATTTGTAAGTATACCTGGGTTGTTTGGTTGCAAAAGATACTTGAATAATATAAAAAAAAAATGTTGTAAATATGATTAACTATTTGTACAGCATGCAACGAATTTTCCTGTACTGTAACAAAGGTTAAGTATATCAAATGGAACGTGAAAATTGAATTGACGTAGTGAAGTGTTCAACCCCCAAATATTTGAAGTATTGAGAAGTGTGTGTGTGTGTGTATTATGCTTATCTTTTCATTGCTAAACCGCTTATTCAATTTTGATGACATTCGTCAAGAAGACTAGTTTCCTGACAGTATCCCGAGTACGGTTATATATTACTTCATAGTTTAAAATATCACCCCAAAAATATGAATATTTATAAAGACGAAACAGAAGTCTAAACCAGTGCGATAATCGGGATAGCACAATACGCTTACCTCAAAATAATTTATTTTGTGCGCTTAGTCAATGTGGGTTAAGCTACAGGTTATATCTAGATTATATATAAAATGATGTTATTCTATTTACAAATAACATATTATTATAAATATTAATTTAATAGTGGATAGCAAAAGGATAATTGGTTTTATGGATTCAATAATATTGTGCATTGAAAGCATAAAAGGGTTACTGAAACATTTGATTTCGAATAAACAGATATTAATAATATATTATCCTAGGTATAAATTCTGTCAAGATCGTTTTGAACTTATGTTATCCGACTTTGGGTCTCATGGATGACAAAATAAAAATTTAACTGCTACTTAGGTAAAATTTATTTTGCAAAAGATTTACAGACGTAGAGTTTACACGAATCTCAAAACTGTAACATATCACCATGAAATACGAATATTTTTTTATTCTTGTATAAAATACTAACATCAGATATTTATGATCTAAATGAAGATTATGACGCAGAAGAATATAAATTTAGTAATACTTTTCATTATTAAAATATAGAATTAGAATTTGGAAAGAATATTATTATATTGTGTGTTACTGGTCTACAAAAGACATCGGTAGACTTAAATATCCCTCAAAAATTATATTATATATATATCGACAATGAATGCGTCATATGAGACTTCGTTTAATATAATTTATTTTGATAAATAAAATTTTAATGGATTCCATGGGGAATATCTTATTTTTAGAAATATGGCACAACACTTCACCATTCATAATTACATGACAAATTACTAATAATCCTTAAATTCTGAATAAGTGAAGTTTTATTTTCTGAATTTTAGTTTACTATAATATACAATGTATTAAATAATGTTATTAATTTTATATTTCTTTTAGCCTTCGTGGAAATAAATGTAAATAATATCTAATAATGAGTTATTGTATATTTTATACTGGAACCGTGTTTAAGCGTACTTAGGTATATTTAATACTTTGAAGACCAGTGGTCTCTTTTCGTTGCCCATGCTAACCACCATGTTCGATGCGATTAAAAATCAGCCTCCCTTCTTGCCTTCACATTCCAAACCTCCGAAAATTGGCAGGTTGTGTTTTCTTTCGAACCTATTCTATGTTAGCTCCAGTTAAGGAGCGCGTCAGCATTATTTCGTAACTCTATGTTGCATATAATAAACTACAACTTTAGTTCACCATTGCCGCTTCAAAATTATTACGTGTAGAGACCGCAGTCGGGACAGCGCTCCAAGCGGTCGGTTTATTGGTTGACAGTTATCTACAACTTCCGGTCGATTGACCGCGTCAGAAGTTCTTACTTCGTTACTTTCATTCCGCTGAACGACACGAGCCTATGATTTTTTACACGACTGCACAAAAATACATGTTATGTTTTTAGGATTCATGTATTTATGTATGTGAGTTAATTTATTGCACTATAATTTTTAAACGATGTATAATGGGGTCTTATTAGAGTCCCTACGTCATCTCAAGTGACACTGGATAATTTAGAAAAAATATTGATGAACAGATTATTAATTACTGTTACTAATATTTTGCTCAATGAGAAGAATTCGAAAGTCATTAAATTTTCTTTGCCTAATATTAAATTTGTCAACACAAACGTAGTAGTCAGAGACGAGATACTTGGATATTGTGGACACGTCCCTATTTCTTGGTCTTACTTTAGATACTAAGGTACCGTGGAATTTCCATATAACGCAAATGGCGAAAAAGTTTAATTCTGCAAGCATATGCAGTAAAAGAATTCGGCGGCTTAAAAATGAAAGCACCGCGAGATTAGTTTATTTTAGTTCTTTTCATAGTCTTATGACCTATGGAATTTTATTATGGGGTCGTGCAGCGGATATAACCACAATTTTTGAGTTGCAGAAGCGGGCTATTGGTGCCATTTATAACATAAGACCAGCAGCATCCCTCAGAGAAAAAAATTAAGGAGATTATTATTTTAACTATACCGTCACAATATATATACGAAAACCTGGTAAATATCAAAAGAAATATAAAATCTTTCCAAAAAATGAGTGACATATTAACATTTGACATAAGAATGACCTTGCTGCTTAAAGAACCAGACTCAGAAAAATTAATAAACTATGTAAGGGGCAATGTATGCGCTTTTACAATAAGGTTCCAGTTGAAATTCAAAATTTGCCATTTCACGAATTTAAAAAAATATAAAAAAAGTTATGTGGTAAGGGTTATTATGCCGTATCTGAACATATTAACGAAAAAAAAAACCGTGGGATTGAACTGCTCGCTTATCAGGTTGCTTCATGTAATTTCTAATTGTTGTACTAGTTTTATTGGCTAATCTATCCTGTATTTTTTTAGCAAAAAGGAGCAAACCTTGGGTTACTTGCCTATTTTTCTCAAGGTGCGTTAGCATTTGAGATGGATGGTAACGTTAATACCAAAAGAACACAATGATGTGCTTCAAGTGTAATTCTATGACCTACGAAGTAAAGGTATTTTTGTTTTAAAAAAAATCAGTATGGCGGCAGGATGGCTCCATTTTTAAATGTGAATAATTTTTTTTGTCATTTATTAAAAAACGGGTAGTAAATTGAACGACTTGATGAGCACATCCCAAAACTATATGATTTATTTTTATTACATATATTTATATTTTACGTAGGTAGATGTTCATGCAAAACAAACATTTTATCTTTGCCTGCAGATGATTTAATCAGACCTTAGTAAGACTGATGATGTCTATCGAATGCGAATAATCATCACATGAGTAATATAGGCTAGTAAAATTAAAAATGATAATTAAAGAAATAATGAAAAACACGATTGGCCTTACAAAAAACGAATTAATAAGTACAAAACAAGTTGTATCAGTTAATCTGTATATATAAAGCGAAAATCCACTAATTTACTCACTGACTAAGCAGATAAATTAAATTGTGTTTGCATTCCGGAAATCTCTTAAATTAAAGTGTTTAACAGAACGGCTTAAAAACTGCAACGACAATATTATTTATCTGTTTGGTTTAACGATTAAATGAATAATTTTTCATTTTTTTATATACAGATTAATTAATACAACTTGCTTTTTACTTTTTAGTTTGTTTTCTTCGGAGGGCAGTCGTGTTTTTATCAATAAATGCAGTGTCCTTATACATAGAAACAAGAGGATTATTTCGATGATATTTCAAAACTAATAATATTCAATAAATCAACAATAATATTCAACATAAATCAAGAGCGATCGTTATCGTAAAGCCTTATTAAAGGAATCAATCAGCCGTATTTTCGTCAGTCAATGTGCGCGACGCCTACTTTCTCCTCTTCTGTGTGGGCAATAAAAGTTATGGAATAGCGATGCCATAAATATAATTACGTTCGGAGATCTGTTATCTGTGAACTGTGATATTTAGCGACGGCAATACATGCTATATATCTATACAATCTATAGATACTATATTATATAAGAAGCTGTTTTTGGTGCGTAACGAAACACTCTCCCTCATAACCTACAGAGTTGCTTGTTGTGTAACACGGAATAGAAAAGCAATACATTTTCACGATTCTCATAATGATGTGTCAATAATATGTATTGTTTGTTATCTATTAAAATATGCCTCACATCTGACCTGTGTATTAAGAAAAGGACAAAAAAAATATGCTTATAAAATTGCATTTAGTGCAGCTGTATATAAATGAAAAGTGTTTTAAAACAGTTTGTTTGAGAATTAAAAGTTTATTTCTCACCTAGGGAGGAAACTATGATTTTCCTTAGTATTATCTCCCAAGTCGAAGGTCAACGAGATAAGACTACACGTGTTGGGATGTTATATTTTCCTCTCACGGTGAGTACACAATTCTTTTTCGCACCAGCATCGAAAGTTCTCGAGAGGAAAGGGAACTTATCACATCGAGGTGTGAAAAAAGAACATTATGTGTCTATGTTCATGTAATTGAAACGTAACTAAAACAGTTTTGTGGGGATCTCTGAAGAATTGACGAATATAGGACATTAATTTGCTTGTTGCCTCTTTAGATGACGTACACGATGATTAAGGATTTTCAAAGTTTCAAATTGATGTGGAGGTTACTGAATACCTTATAAACGCTATTTCAATAATTGAATATACAGATGTACATCACGCACACCAAGTAATATCTCAATTTTATTTCCACACATTTAACGGTGGAAGCGGTTCACCCGCCATGGAACAAAATGTTAAAAGTGACTGTTAATTGATAATATCATGTGAGTGTTAAATCTATAGATCATCACCTTTGCTCAACACAATCAAAGAAATAATAAAATAATTATAGTTATTAAAATTAAATTAAATTAAATTTATTGGCTTGAAAACCCCTCATCAAAATTTCATCAAATAATAAATAACCATTGTTTTTAATGCTACAAAGTACGTAGCATGAAGATTTTTGGTTTGAAAACCTTTCTAAGAGGGATATTGTCGTAAACAGTACGAAATATACCGAAATGGGATTCCTTGTACCTTAACTCGTATGCCAATATAAGCGAAATAAAACGAAACCTCTGACAAATATTTAAGTGTTTGTCTTCGATATCCTATTATTTCTTTCCCCCCGGGTTATAGGAATAAGGGTTCTTTTTTATCCTGAATTGTTTCCCTCTCACTGCTCGAAACACGGAGAAGGTTTATACCGAAACTAGCTATGACTGTTGCTTTATATGCACGTGTAAATTTTAGTTTTTAACCGACTTCAAAATTTAAAAAGGAGGAGGTTCTCAATTTGACTGTATTTTTTTTACGTTTGTTACCTCAGAACGATCGACTGGGTAAACCGATATCGATGATTCTTTTTTTATTTGAAAGCTGGTGCTTTCCGTGTGGTCCCATTTTAATTTGGTCTAGTTCTGACTATGTCATCCATGAGAAAACCATATAAATCTTAAATTTTCATTAAGAATGTGCGCGACAAATGAACGAATAACTTAATATCACGCTCACCGATTTCGAAGATGCTTTTGAGAGTTGGGTTAGGTTCTGATTATGGGATCCATGACAAAATAACGGAACTCTTCAATTCTTAGGAGCAAATTAACAATACTCGGCCGAATCTTTTTCGGTGTTAGCCAAGGAAATTCTACAATATATCTAGCAATAGACACCGATTCTAAAAATAACAATAATTGTAACTACATTATACTATCGTAATAATTTGTTTGACTTTTAAGTAGTCTAATATTTTTAATTTCATTTTACTTAGGAGCACTCTAAAAATATTTTTATCATTATTTGTTATTCGTAGGTATGTGTTGAGTTAAATTGAAGTGAGTAGGTACCTACCTACCTTCTTGCGCGGTAAACACATAGATCCTACCTACATATTGATGAGTAGAAAAAGTAAGTTGATTATTAAGTTGTAGAAAAATACACGATTATTTTTTTACTTTTTAGTGCATATTAATTTGTTTTGGGATAGGTTTTGTTTTGAGTCAGTTTTTTTTTGTTAAAATTTTTGTTTATTGTGTTTGTGCTTCTCTCGGTCGGATTATCAACATCGACCATTACACATCACATTTTCACATGTACTACTTACCTAAGGCATATAATAAGTTCTTATTCCTTTTTAATATTTCTCATGCTTTTTATAGTACGCTGTTTTTACGTGTTTTCATTGAAAATATTTTTTTCTACGCATAATGAACATTTTTTCACCTAAGTTTAAATATTTTTATTAAATATATTGGTATGATTCCAAAACGATAGACATATAGATATAGTGTTTGTTATTTATTATAACAGTTGATGAAGTAATAGAAAATGACCGTTGTTATTCTTAAAAATACGAAATGAATAAAGCTTTTTTAAATGTTGTGTACTTTAATGTTGATATTAGAAATTTCATTTTTAATTAAAATACTTTATAATAAAAACAACGATTAAATATAAGAAATGAAGTAAATAAATGAAAAAAAGAGAAAACTACTATAAAAGACAATTTTATTGAAATGGCTTCGACGCTTTGATGTGGAGATTCAATTAAAAGCGACGAGCTTTTGTTCAGACGTCGTTTAATACATTTTTCTGTATTTTAAATTAAAATTTATTCACGGTGGATCTACAATTTTACTTGGGCGATTCTGAATTTAAAATAATGTTACGAGAATACAGAAGAAAGGAAACGTGTTTCACATTATCTGTTAAATTTTATAAACTCTGTTAACATTTTATAAACTAGACACAATATCACTGTGCAATAGTTCAACTTAACAATTTTACAGTTTCCTACTCAGTTACAAATTAAATAGCTCTTTTTCAGCTTTTGACGATGAGATCTATCAATCGAAACAGTATTCATTTCTTAAATATATTTATAAGTCGTAAGAAAGTTTAATTTTTTATTCGTGTTTGCTATAATGTTTAATTTCGTTTAACATAACAGGGTGCTGGTTTGTGGAAAGCCATAATTAAAATTGTTCTCCCCAAATTATAATTAAATAAATAAGGAATTAAATCAATTACAGTTTTGTCAAATTTACATACTCTTGAATAATACTCGTATTATTCCAATTTCTTACTTGTCAATTCTCTTACTTCGAATTCTCCAAGCATAGTATAGGAATAGAGTACATCGTTTGAATTTGCTCTAACATTTTACTATTAATACAACAGGAATATTCCGTTTTGAAACTAGTTCAAATTAACCCATTTTTTAAACGCATTGTTATATTACACTTTCACAATATCTATAAAAAAAATTAAATTCTTTAAAAATCTGCATTATATTTACATGCATAAATACTCATTTTTAAGCCTTAACATTTTTTTGGTCTTATCTTAAGACCAGTATAATCTAAAGGTCAAATATCTTTAATTTGAAATAATAAACACAGTTCCCGGCTTTTAAGCATCTACATATATTTACGCCTTACAAATCCCAACAAAAAAAGTGCTATAAATATTTGTTCTGGCTCTCGTTCTTCATTTCTTTTTAAATAAAAACTTTATTGAAATCTTGTCGTTTAAGTTGTGTTTGTCCTATTTAACACTGATAAAGATAAATATTCATGCATTAATTAGATATCTCATAACATTTATAAAGTCAACATGTTACATCTTGTGTCTAAAACTTTAGATCTGTTTCGATAAAACTATACATGAAAAAGTTTTTTAAAAGTGGATTATATCTGATCAATTAGACCGATATATTTCAAAATATCATAAATCGTCTGGCAGGCGTTTATTGCAGACGTAAAAGATTATGCTGGGCTGTAATACTGTATTTCGTATGCGCTGAAAACTGAACGAAGAGACGAGATAGCATGCATTTATGATACAATTAGTTTTAGGATGAAAAAATGGTCTCTCGTATTCCTTAGACGAACGTCTATAGTAATAACAGTATATTGTATATTATCTGTGTTTATAATTCATGTATTGTTAAAAGAGTCTAATTAAAGCTAACTTGTAACACCTCAAAATTGATGTCGTTTACTGATTAATTTAAATTTCCCTCATAAATTGGCAATTCAATGAGAGTTTCTGCACGAGATGCCGTAATATCATTTTAATAGTTTCATAATGATTCTTATTATAATTGGTTTTAATTTAAAGTGAGACAGTTTTTTTGCATTAATATTTTGTTCTAAGTAAAAATTAAAAAAAAATAACCAGATATCATGTCGGACTATGCTCAATGTAGAGTACCGTAGCCGTTACTACAAAGAAATGCACCGCGGATGAGAAAATCTACGTTACACTTTTTTTTTGTTTCTCGCACAAAGTAGATATAAGCACTTTAATCACCTATAATTAGAGAAACAAGTAGGTATGTCAACTATTACTCTTAGAATCGTATTGAGAGAAACCTTACACACATCATGTGCCATCTCAAGAAGTAACGTGGGAGTGACAGTTGTACTATTTTATATAGCGAAATACTGTAACTGTCTTACTCTTTCCACTCTCAACACACAACGCCGCACTTTCAGTGTGCTTTATTAATACGCCGCTTAAGATAGGGTAAACTGAAGTGGACCAGCAAAAAAAGCGTATTTTCATGGCACTTACGTTCTTTTATCAAGAAGCACAGTTCAGTTTTTCTGCAATAACTCAAAAACGGTATATCCGATCATGTTCTAAAAGGATTTCTTTGAAATTGTTTATTAAGTGTTACCTTCATGATCTTTTCCATTTCTTAGACTTAGACATATTTCTTAGCATTAAACTACAAAGGGGAGACAACTTTTATGTTAATTTGGGAACGATTATTTCCGAAAAAAATTACTTATTCAAAAAAATTGTTTAGAAATCTTAGTGTTTTTAAAAGAACTGTCATAATATGTTCTATATTTGCTATTGTGCGAAATTTACAAAAAAAAAAATTTAATTGCTTCTGTTACATGCATGGAGTGCCCACCTATAAATATTCATTTTTGTTATTTAACTATCGAACTAAGTAGCGGCTTATACAACACATCTCACTATAAATGTTATATATCCGTTTTAGTCATTTTGACTCGTAATCCTAAAAATGAGACCTATTATTATTAATAAGTGTCTATTTTTAATGTCGTTTATTTTGTTTTAATTGATTTGTGACACAACAATTGTGTCACATTAAAAATCATCTTTTAAATTTAAAGGAGTGTGATTATTTTTACTAATTAGAAAAACGTTTAAGAAACCATTATTCCATATAGCATTTTTTTCTTAGGGATGGTCTAGACTAGTGCAACCGACTCCTGTTTAATATTGATTTTTTATGAAAGATCTTGCGCCAGAGCGAGTACGATACGAAATTTTGTTGAAAGAAATAATTTGTGAAACTTGCCGTCGCTGTTACAACTGAAGGTACATGTTGGCAATGATTCTAGGACTCTTTTTTTCTCCCAAAACTACTGAATGTTGTTTAGATCCGGATGTTTGAATGCGTAAACGCCAGTAAAATGCCTGCAATATTTTGCTTTTTGATAGCGATTTATTAGAAAACTTTACAGCATCCACTGTTGAGATTCCATCTCATCATGATGTCAAATCCTTGATATTTTGAAATATAGATAAATTGTTTTCACAAAAGATAATACACCCTTACTCATAACTTTATCATTTTTTGTGTAAGAATTTTCTATATGTACTTGATAACTCTCCATGTGATCAGTTGTTGACTAGAATGAGAGAGAAAGCGACATTGCTGAGAACAACTAGACATTTGATTGTGGAAATTCATTAGACAAAAATAGTGAGAATCGTTGAATTCAGAATAAATGATTACTGTGAAAATTTCTTAAATCTATTTCTCCTTTTCTCTAGGCTTATTATCAGGTAGCTTACATTAAGTTATTTTGTAAATCATTCATTAGAACATACCAACCGAAGAAACGTAGTGGGTTTTACATACAATTAAATATTATGCAATTATATTTGATTACCTCTTATTTTCTTTTCACATCTTATTAAAAGTAGAACGTTAATTTTAAAGTGATTTACTATACACAATAATCGTGTCTTTGGGATGTCGAATTTTCGTGATTATCCCATTCCAAAAGCCTTGACGAATGTGATACCCGTGTAACACTTAATTATGTACATCTGCCAGCGGAAACGCTTAAACGGAGAAGGTATATGCACATAGTACAATATAGTACAGAATCATAGGTGATCATTATTATTACATTTTGTTCTCCTCCATTTTACAGAGTTAGCTTTGCGTGACTATCCTCAGGTACTGCTATAAATGCTCTTATTGGGTATTAACCCGTGAAAATTTTATTTACGTGGGCGATTCAATTTTAGTTAATAAAACATAGCGGGTACCAGCAGACCGACGGCCGCTGTGCGCGCGAGAGAAATCAATTTGCAGTTTTATTGTGGTACTTAAACCGGCATGCAGGTGAAACGCCCTCGTTTTAGTACGAACACGCTCCCGGCGGGATACGACTGAAGATGATGAGATGAAAGTTTTCATGGACTACATTGTGTTTCGTGTTATTTATACGTCAGATGACATAATTTTTGTTATGTTTTTTTGTTTTTATCTATAGTGTCGAAACAAAACTAATATATAATCTATCAAGCTTTGATATATATTTTATCTTGAATAGCTTTGGCATTGTCAAAGTGTGAAAATGTCAATTGCGTATTAATTCAATTATATTCAAAACCTTAAATTTCTATTGCCACATGAAAAGCTTATTAATATAAAAATGGTTTTAAATGCACGTATAAAAACATTTAATATTTAATTTTAATTAACTTCATGCTATGAAAATTGAAAAATTTTCATGAATTGGGAAGTTACTTTTCGGTTCAATTATCGAAAATTGAGTTTTCGTCACATCTTGTTGTGTTAAAAGTCTTAAGAACCTTACCTTTTTCCTAGTGTTGCCTGTATGTATATGTAGAGGGGAAAGAAGGCTGTGTTTGTGCATATGTTTGTATACGAGGGTGCGTGTGTACCTCTATGCACATGTGTGTAAAAGTTTCATAGCTTTTGGACAACTTTTAAAAAGAGTTTTTTAACCAGGTCTTTTCGTTAGAAACAATGTTGATCCTTGTAAATCGTATCAAAATCGATCGGTTCGTTCAAAAGGGACCTTTTTCAAAATAACTTGTGTAATTCTTGAAGGATTCATTTTGGGTACTCGGTCATCTATTTCTGCTTAGAAAACTGCGTCGGAAGCCTTAAAGCAGGTCAAAAGCCAACGAAGCGTTCGAAAGATATCATAATTGAAATATTTTAATAATAGCTTTTTTTTAATTAAATATAGATCTTTAAAATCGAAGCGATTAAAACGTATTATAACTTGAGTACAGAGAGTTAGAAAAAGTACTATTTCCTGTTATTTATATTTTTGAACACTATAAGCTCAGAATTGGCAAGAAGTTTCATGGTTGGCTTACAAAATCAACCGTTTTTCTAATCTTTGAGCTGTAAAATCTCAAAAACTTATAAGCGACTATATTTTTGAACTTAAGAAAATTTTGGAGATGGATTGCAGAGTCAGCCGTTGTTCAGATTTTTTTTTTAAGGTATTCCTTAGCTTAGGATACTTCTCATCTTGAAATATTTAAATTTTATACGAAAACAAACAATGCCTTAACCACAGTACTCTACGAAGATGTTATCTTTGTATATGTGAAAATATTTTTAGAATTGGCTTAACTAAGTCGATTCTAAATGCGGGCGAAGTTGCCGTATTTGTATGAATCATAGTACAAATGAGCGATTTCGCCCGCATGGGCAAAACTTCTCCACCTTATTTTGATTAATGCGTTTGCGTGATTTTCTTTAAAGTTTTTTTTAACTCCTGTGTCCTTTGATATGCATTTAGCAATAAAATGTAATAGATGTCCATCTTAAAGGTCCAAGCTATCATCTCTCTGAAGAATTTCACGAAATCGGTCAGTGAATTTGTCATGAAAATATAACAAATATCTGTATATTTGTTATATATCAGATACATTCCCTATTATTTTGAACTGTTGCTCGTAGCTCTACCCATTTAAACAAGTTTATTAGTGACAGCTATTGCGTCGCGACTCCCTCGATCGCTCCCGCACCGTCTATAGTGAGCCTCCGGTCATACCTTCGCTCTTAATTTGTTCCCACCTCGTTTCGTTCTTAAATAAAGTGAACAATTTCGGTTCCTAATAATACTTTTAGAACCACAAACGCCCAACTAAATTAATAAAAGAAAATTAAGAATTTTAGCGTAATCAGTCGAATTATAATGTTTTTTAATAATTTTCATTGAATTCTTACCCATGGAACCACAAAAATAATGTAGGCTACATCCTTTTCCTTAGATTACTTAATCTATTACCTAAATTTCATTGAAATTGGTCAAATTATAAAGGTACTTATCACTTCCGTCTCTTCAATAAAGGCACGCGGGGCATAGGGCCGGGGCCCATGATCCAATGGGGGTCCCGAAATGCCGTCATCGTTGTAAAATTGTATTCTATTTTCATTCACGTATTATTTGGCTTTCTAATAGGGTTCCAGACTCTGTGTACTCAAAAACTCAAAGGCTCTGTGTGCTCAAGGGCCCCTGAATAGTCAAAGACGGCCTTGTTGCTTTTAACCTCATAGAATACAAACACAAAACCATAAGCCACTCGGAATACTCATTCTGTGTTAATATTTTTTGCTTATTAAATTACTTATCTTACTTGTGTAAATCTCAAAAAATTAGTTAAAGTTTATGGATTTTCAGTAATTATCACGGAATCCCAAAAAATATTTATCCTGTGGATTTTCCTGGATTCCAGCTGTTTTTCTACTATTTTGTATTCAAAGCGGTTAAAATATGAGAGTTCTTGACGGTGTTCACTGAACCCAAGAAAAATGTATTGTGTGTATTTTTATCGTCTTCCACCTATGCCATATAGAATTTTATTGAAATCGGTCAAACAATAAAAATTCTTAGTAATTTTCATGGAACCTTAATAAATGTATCGTAGATCCTTTCACTGGCTTTCAACTAACTTTATACTAAATTTTATTGAAATCGATGAAACTATAGGGGTACTTAATAATTTTTAGAAACCCTAGAACAGAATCAAACCTTTGATAGTTTTTATTGCAGATAACTTTCGTTCACGGCTTCGTCCGTATGGAGATAGAATGAATTGCTACATCTTTTATTTTGACTGACTACGTTGTGTCCATCTTGGTCTCACTACCGCTCTGCGTGCTCGATTTCGTCTCGATCTATATCCTGATTTCGTTTCTGCTTCTCGATATCGATCCTGGTCCACCTTTGATTCGATTCCGATAAATTATCCCATTTTTAAGAATTTTTCAATTTTCAGGCAGGAATCCTAAATAGAACTCCGTAAGAATGGTGATCGGCTCAGCTGTTTTAAAGGTACTCTAGACAAACAGACAGACTGACAGATACAAAAAGTTTATTTTTTATTTCGTACAAGCCTTTCCCTGATAATTACGAACACAACAAAAACGGACTTAGCTAAATCGGTCAAGACGTTTTTGAGTTTTAGCAAAACCGATGAACTGTAATTTATTTACATATATACAACTTTCTAATTAATGTCTGATATCAGGATAGGTCTCATTATTTTAAGGAGGACAAACGTATAGATCAAATAGCGTCTGTTCTGCTAAGAATCATAATTCTATTTATATTGCGAAAATGCCCTTAAAGAAATGCCGACAGTGTCGTGCTAATATTATTGTTCGATAGTTTATCGACACCGACTCTCCTATCCTTGGAATTCATATTGCGTAAACAGACGCCTTGATCGGGCGCCGGTAGAGCAAACCTGCTCACTCGAGCGACCCGAATGTTTTGTGACCGACTCCTCGGCTCGTCTACTCCAAAATTGCAATGTACCTAAAAATCGTGTTGAAGTAGAATCGACAAGAATCATTAGTGCGGCGTAATTACAGTAGCTATTAGAAATTTTGATTGCAAATAAATGATTTTGTAAAAATAAAGTAATCGAAAATTCTTAACACATTGCTGCAGCACCCCCAAGGTGGGCAAAATGATATTCTGATTTAAAAAAATGTACGATATATAAACTTGCATTGGAAATAAACTCCTTCAAATTTGTATTGGGTTTTGGATAAACGAGCAGCGCTTCAGGATAATGATCCAATTTTATGTAGTACCGTTTGTTACGGTGCTTAAGCAAAAACTAACGCAATAAAAAGCATAACTGTAAAATACTGTAATAAAGTACTTCTTTATTTGAAACCGTAACTTTTATGGAGAGATAATTTAACGAATTCATTAGCATAATTTCCGTTTAACGCAGAACCGACGAGACCCGGCGAAGAAAGTTTGTCTGAATCTCAATACATCATGTCTTTTTAGGATCGTAGTTGGGGTATATACATCGACGTTGCGGTTTCCAATATTTACATATTATGTCATCGATCAAAACAGGTTCCGGATATACCGTTCGCATGCCACTCAATAAACTTCAGCGTCGTGCGTAAATCGGTACGTGTGTAAACTACCCGAGCGGCGGCGGGGCCCGGTGTTGTCGGGGTGCGATTTCGGAAGCGCCGCGGGCGGAGCGACGCGGGTCGATAAGACCGCGACCCTGACACAGTTCCAGGGCCGCGCGCTCTCGCCGTTCAAGGATGAATCTCGGCGGTCGCGAATTAGCCGGCCGCCCGAAAGTTAGCACCACCCGCGACCCCGCCAGGACCCGATGCGGTCGCTCGTACGTTTCGGTCTGCGATCTAGCCGCAACGATATAGTACTTTTTAAGGGAAAAAGATACGTAATAAAACTTTTCTTTAATATTCGTATGAATTATTAATTAAAATTGTCGCACAAAAATAGGCATCATTATCTTATGATGTACCATTTACTTTCATCATGTATGATGTACTCTTATGATGTACTATTTATTCCACTACATGGTTATCTGAAATATTATTTCAATGAATGTGATATTTAGGCCATCCATAAATTACGTCAAATAAATTATTAGGAGTAGAGAGGCATGACTCAATGGACATGACTGGCCTGCTAGAGTAAAACAGCTAACTGTTTACAAAATCTAATCAAACTTCACTTATTGTAGGTTCATTTACAATCACGCTTAGTTCTCAAATTACCTTAAATATAATTAAACAACACTATAAATATTTAGAGTGAAATATGGCAATGTGCAGTACTAAAAAAGACAATACCTGAATGAGGAATTAATGTATAGACAGTCACAATCAGTTTAATCAAATCAAAAAGAGGTTATTTTAATAGAAATGTAACAAAATTCATAAAAAGTTGCAAGTATCAAACTTCGGTTAAGACAGTTCTTACTATTAATAAATTATAAAATAAAATAAACGAAAAGTAGTAGCCGCAAAGAAAACAGATTATTATTCATAATAAAGTCAACGGATGGATGAAATTATACGGACAAAATAAATTGACATAATAAATGTGTGTGATGCAAGGGCAACAAGGTTTGCCCTAAAAAATCTTGTTCGATCAAATGAGTGGCATATTAAAAAATTTTAACCAACCGAAACCGATGAGCCTGCACGAAAAGATTGATAGATGCCGGTGAAGAAAGTCGATTTCCAAAAATCGTATCATGTGGAAATCTATGGTCTCTACCTATCACCCTGTGAAATAAGCCTGAGTTTATAGCAGTACTAACAATAATAACAATAACAAGGAACGAATACATCAGTTGAAATATTACAAACGCACTAGTGCATTATAGAACATTGCTAATTTCAAAAACTTATTCTAGCGATCTGCAGTTTTTCTTTTTTCTTGATAGCGAAAGCTCCTATTATAGTCGTAGGTGGTAGAATAAGAAAATTATGGAATATGAACTGCTTATATTAACTTTGTGCATTTTTTTTTTAAAGGTAAGACAAAACGATGATTTATCGGAAGGTAAGTGTTTTACACTAATAAAAGAATGGTGCCAAATTTGGAAATTAACATTCGCTGTTATCCAATTTATGTTCATAATTTAATTCATTTTATTTATATACGTACATTGTAGTCTTTGGTTGTTCTAATTATATTCATAAATTCACTTATTCTATTCAACTTTATAACTTTTCCCTTACTTTATTTATTTATGGATATAATTTAATTTTCTCTAATTTGTTTTTATGTTTATAAATAATTTTTTATTGTTGTTTATCAAACACAGCTTTATATTCACAATACTTGTTTTTTACGTTTAACTTAAAGAGTAAAAAGGTTTTTTGAAGATCTGAATGTGAATGTTGCTAATAATTAAAAATCTTAACTAAGTTAAAAAGCTGTATCTGTTATTAGCATTTAAAAGGTAGGGACTCATTGCTACCCAATAGAAAGTGGCGTCACTGTGCGGTTCCCTCGGGAACTATGACCAGGAAGGGTTTGTATCTAGGTAGGTTTTTCAGCTTCTCCCATGTGTGCATCATTTACGCTGTTCTCAGTGACATCGAGATGGCGCCACTGTTGTGTATATTTATTTCTTGTAATACAAACATATAATTTAAACTTACAATGCCCTATTAACATTCAATTATCTGTTTATTGTAATTTCAATAACGAATACCAATAAATAAATAATAATAGAACCACATACATTAATCATGTCACGTAATTGTTATTGTACGAACGAAAAAAAAAAAAAACGAAATCAGTAGAAATACAATATTTTATCTCTACTTTAGTGGAGAGCTTTTAGCGGAGCGAAAATAAAACCGTACTCTAGACCCAATTTATTTTCCTTGTAGCCTTCACTCTTACTATTATCTTTACATTTGCCGTGGCCCCCGAGCAGTAATGGATACAGCTTTTGCTACATGCTGTAGTTACGAGAAAGTTATTCACTTTTAAAACACATTAGACTATTGAGTTGCAAAATCATAGCATAGTCTTCCTTTGTGTAACTATTACAGCGTGGTATATTATTTTATACGTTGAGTTCCACACTATTTTTAAATGAAATCACCATTTAATTATATATTGTGTATAAACGTTTATAATAGCAATTATATACGTTTATACACGAGCAAGGTTTTATGTAAGTGACGTTTTTGATGGTGCGACGTATATGCTATATGTATTGTTATATTATAACAGTGAACGTAAAAAATGTGTTAAAAAACAAGCCCTTATCTATAAACTTTTGAATTGAAAAGTGAAAAATAATATTTGTTAGTTTTGGAATTGAAATAGTAAACATACATACTCGTAAGAACTCTAGCCTTGGTTATTAATCAAATGCACAAGCAATAGAATACATACTTAATACAACTTACTCAAACAGACTTTTAAGAATTTAAATATTTACTTAAAAGTACGAAGGGTATGCTCATGATATATCATACTAATGTATAATTGTATAAACACTTCGAGTGGTGAATGATCCAAGTCAACTATAATAATGATTATTATTCAAAGTTAATATGTGATTTAATTAATTATGTTCTGATATATATCCAAACGTTGCGATTTACTCCGTTCCGGAATTTATGTGCCATACACTTCAGATCACCTTACGAACACGTTATACTGAGCTAAATACCTGAACACACACTGATAATTGAGAGTCTGATTAGTTTCGCCGCGGGCGGCTGAAGAGCCGATGGTAGTGTATCCTACGTAAGTCGGGCACGTGTTGTACATTAAATAGGTGTAGCGATATTTAGGCCAGTCTCGACTAATTACTAAGAGAGAGAGGTGCTGTCTTCTCATTTAAAAGCTCAGGTGACCCTAGCAAGAAGTCCTAAAAGTTGGACACTTCTAAACTTCTGGAATTGACATTCATCTGGAATATTTACTTATTAGGTATGCGTCGCTAAATCAGTGGGCACAATATGCTATTTTTCGCTCATTTCGAAATAATTCGGTAACAATATTTCAGGATAGTTTTCAACAGTTTGACTGTCAGCGACGGCACGCATCGCATTCTCCCCCACCCGCTCGTACGCAAGGGTTTCTTTAATATTCGCCTGAATATTATAACCGGCCCTTGACGCAATATAATGAAATTTGTTATCAATATCAAAATTGTTAAACTGCTAATGGTACTACAAATACAAACATTAAAAAGACTTGTATTCTCTATTGTATGTTCTTTGCACGAACGGACATATTTAAAATATGTTCACACATTATCGCGTGTATATTCATTATGACGCGATCTATATCGCTTTGATTGATGACCGCATAAGGCTCGCGTTTATGCAAACACATTTGTTCAGCCTTAATGACTGCCTTGTGCCGTTTATCAATTTTGTACTACATGTGTTTTTATTACTTACCAATACTCCATCAATATAACAATGAAATATAAATGTTTTGATATCATAAGATGTGATGGCAGTTATTAGAGTTCCTCAGTTCTATAAGGAAACCTTGTAACATTTTCTGGTCTGCTCATCCGACTCGCTTTGTCACTGCATCACAACTTTGAACTACGATGAAACTTCGTCTAGAGATATTGGACTTATACATCACTTTTCAATAATTAAAAGATTTTTTGTTTTCTGTAATGTTCCATTGTATTCCGTTTTAATAATTTTCGGTACATGTCAAATTTGTTATGTTGTATTGGTTATGAATTGTTTTTTATACACAACATGTTACGAGTTTAGGAAAGAGCTTTTCGTAATGAGGTAATGTTATAGTAAAATATTTTTTCATTGACTATTATTATGGCATTAATGCATAATCATTACCACTCTTATCGAACCTTTTTTAACACGCTTTTATTAGCTTCATCTTCATGTACGTACGTATGTATGTATGTATGTATATATGTTTGTTTGTAACAGACCCCTTTGAGGTAGATTTTGATCCACTTTGAACGGTCAGATTTTATTTAAACTTTGTAGATTTACCAAGGACCTATTGCAATAGAATAATTTTATATAGTGAAAAAGAAAATTTTGAAAAAAAAATTTTTGGTATTTATATGGATTTTGAAATTGAAAATTTGGAAAAAAAATTAGTTACTTGATACATAAAATTGAACTGTTTAAAAAAAAATTGAAAAATAAAAAAAAATGAGTAAACACTGAAAAAAAAATCGAATTTTGAAATCACAAAAATAGTTGAAATCGGAAATTTTTAATTAAATTTTGAATATCCGATATTTTGCAAAATCTTTAAGTAAAAAATTGTGTATGTCACAACTATAAGTTGTACAGCGCAATATTTACTTATATCGAGTGCATAATTTTCACTTAGTTTTGAATTCACCCAAACCAATATAATTTATATATATTACAATATGAACGTACCGAGGGATGTATAGCAAGAGGGTGTTTCAAAATATTACGTCGCTAGCGCCAACCTCAGGCCGTCAATGCAAAGTTGTACGGTAGATCATGCCGGTTGTTTGCTGTCGGACCGGCTTATGTAGCTTAAGTCGCGGAAGGTGACTATATGGAATTCAAATAGAAGAACTTAATTACTCACAGCCAACAGGGAAAGTTCCATGTGCAGTACAACGCACGAAACTTTGCCGCTCTGAATTGGCTGTGAATGATATAATGCACAGGTATTACCCTCCCCGATCCATCGTTCTTCTCCGCCGCGTTCCCATTTTCTGCCATTGCGACGCTTTCGTGACGAACTTTACAGCAGTAAGATTTCGTGCGTTGTAATAGTGATGCGTTAGATCAAACGCAAAGGTTAACTTAGACATGAATGATGTAAACTTAAATTCATTGTCACACGTAAGATATTCTAAAATCAAGGCTTTTGGTGTTACATAATTGATATCATTTTGAAACTAAAAATTTAGAAAATAAAATATGGTTTGAAAAACCAAAAAAACACTCTTTAATGACAAATCGAACTAAAATATAGGATTAAAATAATGAACGAAAAATATTAGTATTATTGTGATAAAAGCGTGAGGCGCTTTGTGCCATATCTTTCGTACTATTTTTGAAGTAATCATATCGATTGAATATTTTCGAGAACTGATTTATCGAGCACTCCACGCTTTTTTTGCAATAATACTAATATTATTCGTTCATTATTTTATTCCAATATTAAAAATTATTTTATTGTTTTTAGTTCGATTTACCATTAAAGCAAGTTTTTTTAAACTATACTCTCTTATGCGTGAAATGAAAGAATGCATGTAATATTCAAAAGTAGTATAATTACAACTCCTTAAACATGAATTAAATAACTATGATCTATACATATGTAAGTGAAATTCCATTGACTGACTGACTGACTCATCACGAGATCGTCGAAATCATAGGCCCGATTGGCTGAACTTTGGATGAACTTTGGCTTAGTTACTCTTTTCGGGACGTAGATGTTCACAAAGAACGGATTTTACGCAAGTATTTCAAAAATTAAAAAAAAGAAACATCATTTTACGAGATCTCCGAAATTAAAAGTCCGATTGACTTAAAATTTGAAGTAGTTACTCTTTTCGGGCTGTGGACACTCACAGAGGAGGGAGTTTACATAAATCCTATCAAAAAAAAAATTGCATAATTTTATATCTATGCGTGTGGAGCCACGGGCAAAAGCTATTAAAGTAAAAATAATAGTTTTATGAAAATTATGTAAAATAACAAATTGCTTAATTACACTTATAGGCTTATTTATTAAATAATTTCAATTTTATTTAGGTCCGCATAAACCTCATCGTCATTGTGGCAATCACTGCTCTCGAGTACATTTATTGCTAAGCGAACTGATGAATGTGCCTTTCGTAAATCTTCATCTTGTAAATTTTCTGCATGATGGACACATTTTACTCAATCTTCTGCGGTTACATTCGCTATACCCTCGTCTTTCGAAATCAGCGGTTTTAAAAGTCGTATTTATAGTAACTACTTCTCTTTATCTAGCACCCATTTTAACTCAATAGGATTGTATTAGCAGTAATATGGAGACAAATGATTTACTTCATGATCCCATTTATTTGCGATGATATCAAAGTGGTACAATTTTTCCGGACGATGCTGTTTATCCATGATTTATCCACTACTTATTTGGAAGCGTTCGCGCAACTCTAATGACTGATGTTACTAACGGGATTTATGACTCCACGTGCCACGAGTGTTTAAACAAAGTATAATAGAATTTCGTACTAAAACACTATTTTTTGCGAAACGTAGCCCATCAAAATTGTGATTTCTAACCTATTTGAGAATAAAAAGTCCTTGTATGATGCAAATTTCCTTTGAAAAAATTGTAAAATTTAGAAATCTGTCGTTGCACTTTTAGAATCAGGTACCATTTTTAGGTTGTATCGATATTATACTTGACGTAAAAACGGTAAATATTAATAGCTAATAACCCATCTTTAGATCGATTGTAAGTAATTGATATGTAAGTCTGGTGTACAAAAATGAAAATAGTAGAAGTGGGTCAAACAAGCGCTAAAATGTCCGATGTATAGTTATCTTCATTAGCACGGAGCAGAGTGCATTTGTCAAATTTCTATGCATTTTGTAGTTTATAATTTTAATGTTATTTGATTTACTGACGAAATGATGTAAGGCATTTTACAGATTGCTACAAGATTCTTCTAAAAGTTATGTTAATCTTAGTCGAAACTATAAAATTAATAGGCACTATTGCGTGGGGTAAAATAAATATTTTGCACAAGCCATAAATAAAAATTTTAGAAATAAAATAAATAGTACATTAATTGTTTTTCATTGAATCGCATTTATACACTTTTCATTGTCTTGAACTTTTCAATGGTTTTATTTAGCTTCACTGCGTATTGGATACGTATAAAACCAATGAATTAATCAACAGTTTTTTAACAGTTAAAAGTTTCCCATAGAACAAAAAAATGCGTTTCAGATGTCACGCCGTGAAAGCAAATGCGGTAAGTCTACCGTTTACCCACTACCAAACCCGGAGTCACAACTAGGCGTCATTTATGTTTCGATCGTCACCACTGGCATATATATTTTCTTAGTCTGATCTCAGTACGTCAGTTAGTTCCCCATGCTACTAATGCCACGTTTTAACATTTCAAACGCCGTGCGATGAGTCCACGAAGAAAGTTAACTGGGACGTCATGTAACTCTCCGGAAAGTATAAGAAAAATTTAAGAGGCCTGATAGAATTAGAACTAATAACATAGGCCGACGTACGATATCAGTTTAACTGTAAGACCTTTTCTAACTCCACGACGCGACCGCAGCTGCGGCACCTCGATACGCCCGTTTGTGTCGACGTAAAAGAAATACGGTTATGAGGTTACGAGAACTCCGAGCGGACTGATGCACAAATAAATGGTGAAGTACTTACTGTGGGAAAACTTTAGCACACATCGGTGCGGGGGCAGAAGTTTCCTTATTAGTCCAGTATTTCGTTTAAGTGCACAAACGAAATATTTGCCCGGAGCCTATTTCCTCATACATTTACGTATCCTTTTTTCGCTTAGTGCTTGCTCCAGAAGCGGCAATAGAAAGCAAATAACGAGAAATATAAGAAGGAAATGAGTTTTGTGAATATCAATCACGCTCTTCCCTACGTTGGTGTTATACGTTTCATGTGGCACACCTAGTATATATTGAACTTTTACATGTTGTCGCAATTTTTTATGAAAATAACCATCATTAAATCTCAAAAGTTTCACGTAGAACGTAAATAATTCCGTGTAATTAAAAGTCAACGCAAACGCTCATTTGCATGAAATTCGCCAACAAATGTAAACTAAAGGACTACAATTTAAAGATTAATCGTCTAGGTGCTTCCGAAACGTCAAACAAAGCTTTTGAGCTGCAAAAGCTCAAGATCGTCGTCCAAAGTTTGTTACGTTTTAATTTTCGCATCATTAAAAGGAATAACGATGTCCGACTTCGAGACGCGCAACTCTACGCCGGGAGTTTGACAATGTAACGCGCCGAACACTGTCTGAGGTTTGGAAGTGTCTTAAAAACATGGTCAGCTGTCAAAGCTGTTACCTTATACTTGATGCAAGAAAAATATGAGAGAATCCATTTGATGTGTTAATGTTAATTATATGACCGGCTATTAAATAGAGTTTATTTGGATATAAATAAAATCATATACAGATATAAATATCTAATCGTAATCAAATCATATATGGATAAATATTGTAAAATTAGAAAAATCAACAAAAATACCTAATTTATTTAGATGCATAAAAAGAAAAAAAATGTAGTGTTTATTAATTTAAATATTCTTAACATGGGCTAGATACAACCTTAAATGATAACCAAATAAGCATAATAAATTTTGGTTTATTGCATTGTTTGGTATAAAACAAGGACACTTGTTTAAACAAAGGAAACACTTGTTTTTGAGTTAAATTCTCATATTAAATGTGTGTTTACATTTTCGAGGGCACAAAGTAACTTATATTGAGGATTTTTTTCTTTTACTCACTTAAAAAATCTTTGATTAGAGCATTTTAAAAACGACAGCCGAACGATTTAATAATCTGATTTCCAGGTGTGTTTATTTTATTTTATATTTTACACTTATTTGTCAACACCGAGGGAGACATACAATCGGATCGATGTGTCTTTTCCGTCATAGCCTTACCTTTTAGACAACAATTTCTATTGTTGTATCATATCATATCGTCCGCTGCCCGTCCGAACAAAGCTCTCCTCTTAGACATCCACGACGTACGATCTAGGGTCAACTACAACCAACCGCGAACTTTGACCTTCCATATACATTTCGAATTTAGGTCACGAAAAAGTAATATTTTTTTTTATTGTCGCAATAGATGGCGAATCCTTATTAGTGACAATATTTTGATATCCATATCTGAAGTTATGCAATAATTTTGTTATAAATATTCCAAGAACTGTTATTGAAACAAAGTAAGTCTCGATAATTTTCCTATTGTTGTTAAGAGTAATAAAAAGATACAAATTCTATCTATGTATCTAAACGGATTTTGATATGTATAGCCGTAGTGTCAATACGTTATTGTACATACAACATCGAAATTTTATTGCATGTTGTATAAAATTAGGTAGCGAGTAATAGAAGAACGAGTCGCCTCCTTTTGGCATACAAGTGGCCTGCTTATGAAAATGAACGTGAAATATAATGTCTCCCTCAGAAACTCTCAAATCTCTAGCTTTATCTGTCTTTGGGCAAATATAGAAGCCGAGCGCGGCGATCTAACCCCGTTTAATAACGAATTCCTTCATTTGACGTATTTTATTTGTTAAGATATAACAGTCCAGTTTTATTTTGGATAACTTAGACGGTAATATGAGAGAATCCATTTGATGTGTGGCGGGCTATTAAATAGAGTCGCTTAACAATAAATTATGGATTGAAGATAACAATGAATTGGGGATAATTTTTTAGGATTCCGTATTCCGTATCCCAAATGACTTATATAACATGTATTTATATATTATATAGCCTATATACATAGCTATTATAAAGCCTTATAACATGTCTTTCGTTTTCGCTACATCCGTTTCTGTCAAGATTCGAATACGTGTAATTATCATGTCGAAATTCGTAAATCTCCAGTCTTTTCAAGCCGTAAAAATACAATCTCGTAAGTCAATACAATTAAAAAATTGCCTAATCTTAAAAAAATCTAAAAATCTTTAATTTGTTTCTACTGACATCACATTTTTTTTACAAATTCAAATTTGCAGTTCGAGTATATGCCATGAGATAAGGGATTTAATAATGAAAATTTAAGGTTTACAAAATTTCAGATCTTTGAAAATTTTTGGAAAATAAATAATAAAGTTTCATAATTCCCGGACCCATATATTGTCATTATTTGTACTGAAAATAGATAAAAACCGTCTAATCCGCCAATAGATGACATATTTACATAATTAATTTTGTAAGAAACCCTCAGGGCGCGAAAATATTTGCACTCGTGTGGAAATTTTAGGGTTTCGTATCAAATGGAAAAAAAGAACCTTTTCGAGTAAGGAAGAAAAAAAGATCTCTCAGTAAAAATAAAAAAAAAAGCTGAAAATAATTAATTTGTAGTTCTATCATATAATTTTGTTTTATGATTACAAACTAACACTTGTATTTGGAGTATGGATCATTATTTAGATCAATACATAGCTTAACATTTTTGTAATTGCCCACTATGAAAACTTCAACTTTTCAAAAATGTTATTAAACTCGGAAAACTTTTCAATAAAAAGCTAAATTTTCAAAATTCCTGGCGGGAATGTCTCGCCAGTATTGCTATCGAAAACAGATAAACATCATCGAGATCCTTATGAATGGAATACTCACATACACAATTAATATAAACCCCTCATAATAAAACCCTCGCTGCGCGACACCTATTCGCACTTGTCTGGTGTTTCTTACTCCATTTGTTAATTTACATTCCAGCGTATACAAAGATTGTTCGAATTAGCGAAGTTCTGAGTTCAGTTCCGGCCGGTTTATGTATTTGTACGTCGAAATTGTCGTAGTTTGTTCTTCGAGTGCGGGTGTCTAAATCGAACCTTTTTTATACCTTGTCATGCCCGGTCGCGTGCTACCAGAAAATATTTCTGACTTGTGATTAATCAGTCGCGTTTTTGTGTAGTTAGGGAACATACCAACATTACGTGACCGGTTCATGGGGGGTCTTCAAAATACCACGCTCGGTCACGAGGGGGGGGTAATGCTTCACCACGTAGTCTGAGAATTCTCGCGCTTTTTCGGAAATATATTCAAATTATGGCACGCAGCGTTCAGCACTTTTTTAAACTCACAGATTGCAACAGTAACCCAAATGTGCTGGAACGCCAGCTGATTCAAAACTGATAGTTTTTGTACTCATTTAGAAGTGGGGCGCTTATATAGTATTCTATTTGTAGTAAAACTTAAGTACCTGTTACAATATGTTTTAAAATAAGTTTTTTCTCCTTGATTATATTAACTGTCTGTTGGAAAAAAATTATGAATTACCACGTGAAAACTAGGAGGGGCGGGGGGGTGTCTAAGTATAAACTACGCTTGATCACCGAAGGGTTGGGGGGTTAAAAATTATAACATATGGGTCACGTAATTTGGGTATGTTCCTTTAGTTATTTTTGTTTCATTATCTTAGTTATTTTTATTTCATTAGGATGAAACGAGGCAGTTTATGTTTATAGAACAACTATTCATGATGCCGGGTTACTTATGCAAAGAAAAAAAATGTTTGATATGTAGCCATCAATTTCAGGCTTTCGCAACGTAAAATAATACGACGAAATTCTTGCCAACCGCCGAACAGAGTTTGCATTACTAACGTTATTCCATAAAGCGGGACCGCCATATCTCGGCCGCGGAACGTGAGGGAATCCTGCAGGAAGTTTAATGGAGTTGTGACCCCGCCCGGGAAATGTTTATCTTAACAGGAATAAATGTAATCATTAATCTCGCGCGTAATAAATTAATTCGAAGGAATAATGGTAATTTAATACCCAACAGAATACAGCTACGCTAATTTGATACGTATCCGCCGTTTAATAACCCTGTTGCGGGAACGAATCCTGTACGAACGGTGGCTCCTTAAATACAGCTAATTACGGAAGGAATAATATCTGTAATTTCGTGCATCATAAGATTTAATAGCTACCTTGTCACGTCGGTACATTTAATGATTTCCCAGCTGCCGAGTCGCACGTGACGTAAGTGCGGGTAGGCTCGGAAGCGCTATATTACGTACGTGCGCTGGGATCGACGGGGCGCGGGCGGCGGGGCGCGGCGGTCGGCGCGGCGCGGGGCGCGGGCGGGCTCGGTTTCCTGTCTGCCGAGCGCTCCGGCGCCACACTCGCGACACCTATTCTTTACGTTGGCTCACTATTGTTTCCGACATCCTTTTTTTTTCCTCAGCACTTGTGCCATTATCGCGGTACGTGCGAATATAGCACGTATGATGTTACCGCCGTAAAGCATCGTCGATATGAAGCACACCATCTTGTTGAGTACGCACGAGCTGGTTACAGCGATTTATGTGAAACTAAAAAAATAAGGCAGCTTATGAACTTAATGACATTTTCTGTAACGTTTTCTTATGGAATCGAGAAGGAGTAATGCTCATAACATTTGGCGTCTCAGTTTTATAGAATATGGTGCACCTTATGTTATATGACTTATTAGCCGGATATAGTAAATGTGCGTTATCTATCGTTATCATTATATTATCGTAATTTAAATTATGATATTTTATAGTTCAAATAACTTGCCCATTGCACGGAGGACAGCTACCCTCATAAAAATAATTTTGGTTATTTTAGGAAAAATATGTGATAGAATGTTTCATATTTTCTCATAAAGAATCAAATTATATTTATACAAACAAGGATTAGAGCAAAATAATGGTGAAATTTCTAAATATTAATGGCTGTATAATAACTTTTCTTCCTTTTTAAAACTTAATTGAAAATTTTATTCAATTTAGAAGAATTGAAGATATTTTTTTGAAGCAATATACAAAAACTTTGAAGTTTAAAATGAGTACTCATTTAATATAATTTTGTAACTTAAATAATAACAATTTAAATATTCGTAACACTAAGTACTTACTTTTTTATACTCAGAAACTAATTACAGCAACCACAGTAAAAAAAAAGGGTAAAAATAAAATGACGTTATCTTTTTGTACATATGCCTCTATATAATTTTTTTACGACGACTTATTTTGATCTTTAATAAGTATGATATACATACGAAACTTAAATACTTAGAACATCATAACCAATTACATTATGGTCTTAACACAAGTATGCGTTGGTCAATCTGAAAGTTCTTAGAAAACCAAAAAAGGAGCATTCCAGCAAGTTATTTTTATTATTATCGTTTTTCAAAATAGTATTCTTTGAGATCAAACATCGCTACATTCGATGGAACCATTGAGAGAATTATTTTGTCCACTAGCACTTAGGAGTCGCTTCAACGGCATTTTCATATGCAGCATACTGATTCCTTAGCATCCGTAAACCATTTTCATAGAAGTTTTTCTTTTATTTTAGAAAATAAATAAAATCGCATGATATGAAGTACGGATTTAAGGCTTATAAATACCTATCGTAAGTTAGTAAGTTATTTGTCCGGCGGTGTGTGGTGAGGCGTTGTCAAAAAAAAAGGAAAATACTTTTGCGAGGTTGTTTTCCTGAACTTTTTCCGAAACAAGAGGCAGACAATTGTTAGTGTACCAGTTTACGGTGACTAGTTCTTTATATTCTAAAAGAAATATTGCATAACTACCTTGTCATTTCGAAGAACGAATCCACCATCTTTTTCCAACCCTTCAACCTCGTTTTACGATACTTTAGTAGGTAACTCCTCGAAAGAAAACACCCTCAGAGTAGACTGTCTTTTGGTTTAGGAATTGTAACAAGAAATCCAGCTTTTGTCACCTGTAACTATGTCGTAAATAGAATTTAAGTCAATACCAGCAAATCTTTGCATCATTTTGCGTCACCAATTAATACGACGGAGTTTTTGAGTTTAGGTTAAATTATGACGTATCCACTGAGTACAAAGTTTCCTGGCCACTAAATGTGCATGAAAGATTTTGTGCACTTAATCAATTACCGATACCTATAATACCAATTCCTAAGCTTGTCTGAATCTGATGGTAGGTCACTCTTTTGTCAGTCTCTATCATGAGCCGTACAGTAGTGATGTTGTCTTCGATCATCGCCGTAGAAGACGTCCCTCACACGGATCGTTAGTCATATTAGTGCGACCACGTTTGACTCGTTAAACAAGTTACAAACAGTGGCAATGGATAGAGATTTATCATGAAAGCCCAACCAAAGTCTGTTATAATTTTGTTGTTGCCTTAAATGGCAACGAAAGTTATAGAAAATCATTGCACGAAAATTTTCTCGCGCTAAATTCATGTTGACGCTAGACAAACAATTTTCATTTTGTTGCTAATTTGTAGCAGCAAATGACAGATTAGTGCATATATACATAATAACGTAGATAAAATGATTGATTTTTAACATTTAAATATTTTTATTTTACAGTTTCCAAGTGGCCAGTTCTAAAAAATTTAAACATCGCCTACGTAAAGCTCTTATGGCAAGTGTCACTCAACTACCAGTAGGATAGTACAACATAAGATTACCTTTTAGCGACATAGATTTTCAAATTGGAAAATTCGAACAATTACATTTAATAAGGTTGTACATTTATGATAAAATATTAACGACTAGAACGATTTGTATAAATATCCATAATGTGTTTCCTAAACAAAATCTTCATGTATCTCAATAGTGTGCTACTAAATAAAATGTATTTTTTAGAATTTAATAACAATATTGTCTTATTGTATTTGTATGTGATATATATGTAGGGCGCATTGCAACTTTCTGGAATTAATGAGAAAAAAATAATATAAATGGTCAAAAATAAATTTATTGTCTCAAAATATTCTCCGTTAGTATAAATGCACTTTTTCATGCGAATAAACCAGTTCTAAAAACATTTATAACACTCCTCCCTAGTGACCTTGAAACATGTTTTTCGTACTCTTCGACAGACTCTTGGTGAACAAAATTGTTGACCGCGTAATCAATTCTTAATTTTTACGAACAAAAAAGTCACAAGGTGCCAGGTCGGGACTATATGCAGAATTGCTCATAAGTTCTACGTTTTTCTCTGTTTGGCCGTACGACAACTGAAATGTCGTGATGCAATATAATACAATCTTTATGGTTATTTTAAGGGAGTTAGTCAATAACTTCTGGTAAACAAATGATTGTGTATCAATCAATATTTACGGTACGACAATTATCCAAAACAACAGTAGCCGCACATCCAGTTTATTAAAAAAAGAAGAAATTATCCGCTTAGAGGCACTTCTCTCGCGCGCCTCTGGTTGATTTCAGCTCATCTCTGTAGATCTATATTACTGCTTTGGTTTGGGGTAGTATCAATAAATCTATGTTTCCGTCACCTGTTACTATGTCCCGTCGAAAATTTTACACCCCTTCCTTGAATCTGGTAAGCATGACATTGCACCAGCTGACGCGGCCCATTTTTGGACCATCACTCAAATTGTGTGGACCCACAAACACAGATTTTTCAAACCCAAATGTTTGTACAAGATTGATTGTATTTAACTCATGCCTATACCTTAGGATACTAAAGCTCATGGTAGGTCACATACCTGTCTGTTTCGATCATATGGCACACAGAAGCGATGTTTTTGTTATTCACAGCGATGAATGGGCGACCATCACGAAATTCCATTGAGATTGACACGACCGCGCTTAAATGCAATTTTAAATACCTCATAGGATGCAAAAGCTGCATGGAGGTCTGCTGAACTGTCAAATTATACTTCATTGATCATACGGCACACAGAAACGATGTTTTTTGTTGTTGACAGCGATGAACAGTTTTATTTTAAACATGGTAATTACTTTTTAAATATTTTTATGTAAGTGGCCAGTTTCAAAAACTTATTGTGAGCCTCGAGTATAAAATAATGTGTATTGTCTAATTTTAGATCTTCGTAATAATATACTATAGTATTTTACGTATTTTTTTATTGATAGCTCATTTAATCACATGCGATCAGTTTGCTTCATTGATAAATTGTAATAACTGTTTGAGCGTCATTGATAAGTAAGAAAAGTGTAGCAAAACTGTTCCTGATCCAGATTCGTCAGAAGTCGTACCGGCTACTCCAATATCTGTACATACCTTTGTATGTAAACAAAGTCGTGTTAGTTACACCATTTATAATTCAAGAACGGCTGCACGTATCTTTTAGAGCTTTTATTTATTGGATTTGTCTGCGTCCGAAATAGCAAAATAAGTAATTAAAAATATGAAAAATTTACAAAAAAAGAAATATGAAGATGAAAGTTCTCTCACACATATTTCTTACCCGTCATCTACGATGACATGATACAAACTGTAGTAAATGAATTTGGCTAAATTTGTATGAACTACATCATTTGATGTAAAAGTGTGTTTGAATAGATGTTTGTCATACGCTGACGGCTGACGGATTTCAATCAAATGGCGCACTGCGACATTTATTTTATAAATAAATAAAACCATACAAATTATATCCCATTTGACAACACAATCCAGGTAGAATGTGTTATCAAATAGAATATAACGTTGTTATAATAAGATTATATTATATTACATAACAAGATTACCTTTTATCAAAAAAATATATAAATACCAGTAAAAATGGTAACTTTTACTGTTAACAACCATGGCCAAGGAGGATTAAAATTGGCATCAAAACCGCTGTTGATATAGCGGATCGAAATCGAACTTGACAGTGGGTTCAAAATGCATATCGATAACAGGACTGTGATCGGGAGCAGAATTGTCTGGGAGAACTAAAAACAATTATTGCCGAATATTATTTTATGATCAGCAAAGCGGATGGGTAACGGCCACATATCTATATATATAAATTTCTCGTCACGACGTTCGTTTACGCAAAATTTCGAAATCACGCACCAAATTCAATGAAATGTTGCACGTTACATGTAATTTGATCCAACTTGAAAGTAGGATAGTTTATAATTCTGATAGGTGGCGTAGTAGTCAAGTACTATTTTTTCGACTTTTTTTTTATTATTATTTTTAGCTTTCTCGTCAAAAAATACACAAAAACATAAATTTTAATTTCCCTAACCCTCGCTTCTGTATTGAAATGAAACGGATTGATAAAAATATTGTTTACCAATTCACATCACATCAAATTTAAAATCATTACTGTACTTTAAGCCTTTTTTAGGACGAGGAACAGAAGCGAGAGCCACGACCGGGTCTTAAATTGAAAACGAGACCGGGGTAAAAATTGAGTGTGGGATCGGGATCAGAATCAAGAACCTAATTGGATTCAAATACAAAAGATGAGTGAATTGTTTGCCTCCGGCTTTGTTCGAATCGGAACTGTGATTGATAGCGGAAGCAGAATTGAAAGCGGGACGGGGAACACAATCGAGAACGGGAACAGGATCGGATTTGCAAGCGGGCCTTAAATTAAGAACAAAGCTGAGGTTGAAAACCACTGTGGGATTGCAATAAGAATTAAAAGTGAGACGGGGATCGCAATCGAAAACGAGACCGGCATTGAGATTTATATCGATCGAAACAAAAGATGAAAAAACTTGTTCTATATCCATGCTGGCGGAGCTACGCACATTAACCGTATGGGCAAGCCACCCACAAGAAAGGGCAGAACAACGTCTGCCGGACCAGCTAGTATTGTATAATTTTCCTAAACCAATATTAGCGGATTTGTTAGGCCGTGAAGTATCTGGAGCGGGCTGCAGATGCGTGCGAGTACTAAACCGAGCGTCTTAGTTCTCTTGTCACACAATATTCAGAACGTTTTACGGATTAAAAGATATGATATTAGGTGCTCTGCTCTAATCAACATTGAAAAAATCACTGTTTGTGATTATCAATATAATTCGAAACTATGAGGTAGAAGTTACAGTTGGAAAAGTGCACAGAAAACGCAATCACAGTTGTACAGCTCAGAAAGTTGACTTTTTAATTTAATGATTAGGTATAGGAAAAACAAGATACCAAAAAAGTTTATTAGAACTGCATCGTGTGATTACCGCATTAAATTAAAGTTTTTAAATAAGAAAACAAAACGGTCAATATCTAACGTTCAGTTTATTCAAAAATTACATATGTTTTTGGATATTCAAAACGTCCAAAAAATTTAACTAACTAAAAATATCAGATGATATTGATATTTTCTTTTTCTTTGGTTTCGACTCGACAGAATAATACGTGTTATTTGTTTAGTGTTATCACTTTAGTAATTAATTAACACAATATTACAAAATCAAATTAAGTAAATAAATAGGATCTCTAATACCATTGCTTCTTTCATAATTTCTAAACCGATGAGTTCGAAAAAAAATCTTTCACAATCACTTTACATGCTTTATTTAATATTTTTATTTTGGAAAACAAATATTTAATTGCTGGGAATTACATATGTTTTCCCTAAATAGCTGTAACAAAAGGTTAAATTAAAAAGCGCATCTAATAACACTAAGAACGATTTTTTTGGAATCTGCGAGGGGATATACACGCATAACAAATTGGTGAAAAATTAAATGCAAATCTAAAGTCGCTTCGATATTGATCATCAACGTCGGTTATAAAAAGATCGGCGTCAGTGTGTTAGATCCGCTACCGCGGTTTGCCTGCTACGGCCGAATACTCCTAGTTCAAACGACGTTACATTTAGAGCACGTCTTATTCCAGACTATATAACAATGTTGGCGACCTTTTCGAATACGTAAACAAAATGCGGAAATTATCTGAATAGGCCATTCCGTCGGCTGCGCGGGTGCGCCAAGCCGAGCGTGACAGCCGGCGCGCCCGCCCCCCGCACACTGTTAGGCTTGCGCTAACATAGCCGCGTTGGCTTTGTGCTTCGTTATGGATAACATACTTAAATATTTCCATAGAGATAACACGTATGATGTTGTAAAAATTTATATCGTCGGATCATTTAGGTATCCAAAAATTAGGACATTCTTTTTATTTCAAATAAAAGCTGTTCGAAGTACTAGGCGATTGCACTTAGTACTTTGATTAGTAAACTTTAAAATGACCAAAAATTAAAAGTGAATTCATAATTTTCGAGAGATTTCGTATTAATAAAGTGTTTACCTACATTTAAATCAAATTTTTTTTGTGAAATGACAATAATTTTGTGTATTTAACATATTAAAATATTAAGCGAATTGTTGGTGTAACAATTAAATATTTTCATGCTTCCGCTTTCGAAAACAAATTTAAATATGCGTTAATATCTCTTAAAATTTTAGTTCAATTCTCTTTGAATCTTGTGAATCGAACAAGACGATCTTCAAAATAAAATAGGCCTTTATTTTACGGAGTTTTTTTTAACTCACCTCTTTTAAATTTAAAACGGATTTTCGAGGAGAAGCAAAACAAATAAAAACGATTCGGCGAAAGGAAATTAAGTTAGGCGATTCACTTTAATAAAACAGTTTCGGCGATCGGCCGCACCGCGGCGCCCGGTGCAACAATGCCGCGCGGAAATTACGCAGGCGTTTTATTTCGGCGCCGCGCCACCCCCGCGCCGCCCCGCGCCGTGTCACCGGCAAGTATTAATAAATCGTTATTAATAACCCCGAACGGCGCTGCGGCCGCGCGCGCGACGCCGAAAAAAATAATAGTACAGGACGATATCTCCTCCCGAAGGATATTCGCCGCGAAAATAAAACATGAAAATAATTTCTCATTAACCCCGCCGGAGTTTTGTGAACAAAACAAACTTTTCTTAATTAAAGTGGAAGGAAGTTCACGATTTTTGGTCCGGTAACTGCGAGAAATATATTGGACGGACCACTTCTTAGGTGAAATGTTTAATTAATTGGGCGCTTCTCAAAGTTGTTTTTTTTTTCCAGCGGCGTGAGATATTAAATAGTAAAAAGTTGGATGAACTTTAATTTATAGATTACGCGGTTCGGGTTGGCTTCATAAAAATAGAACTATTCAAAAGTGTTCTTGAATGTATCCCCCGTCTTACATGTTCGTCGGTTAGGTTTTCTTATAATAATCTAGAAGGCTACTAGTTGGTTAAAGAAACGAACTTTTTGTATGACATCGATTGCATTTATTTTAATGGCTATACCATACTTCAATTTCTTTGTTAAGTGTGCCTGTGTTTAGGAAAATGAAAGATTCCAATTATACCGTAATTGGATCAATGAGTTAGAGTATGTGTACCAGAACTTCGATGATCTGTTTTACCACTACAATTTTTTATAAATGTTTTTTTATACATCAACTTATTCAGTTTCTCATAAACATTTCGTTTGTAATTATAAATTATTAAGCTTAATATTGAGACCATAAAAAATAAATAATAAAATAAAACCTTTTTTATGGTTACAAAAAGTTTGACATATTATATAAATTTTATTTAAAAAAACCAAATAAAATAATTGTTAAGATATAAAATTAGAATTATTCGAAAAATATGGAAAACCTTAGTAGTAAACCGTGATAACTTAGAAATTAGCACACCACGTGGGACCTGGTACTGCCCACGCAGGTCGAGTCCTGAGAGCTGCACTACAGAACATATTTATATTCAGATTTATGAACAAATTTAATATCATTTATCACTAACTTTGAAGATGAAGAGAAATCATCATGTTGCAACTTGTTCTACTGAAAATCATCATATGTCAATCATCAAACAATTTTCTAAAGTTGTCAACTGACTTAGCATAAAATAGACTTAAACCTAAAAACTTTTTGGAGGTCCATGCATCAGAAATAGGACACAATACAGACTTTATTAGTATATGACCAAATAATTATTTCATATCATAGTTTGAAATCAATAAATAACTAACTTAATATATAAATTAATTACTAAAGTAATTTTTATGCATATCTCAAATATTTTTCAAGGGTATTTTATGATTGTGCATATAATATTATTTGAATAAGTGAAGTATAACTGGCTACAAAATGTCAATTATCTGATTACTCTCGGTGTTCATAGCTTATAATACATAACATGAAGACTTAATGAAAGTCATTACACTGTAGTTCTTGTTGCTAATATATAGATCGCGACCGGACGACTTACACTAAGCATTTACAAAGGGATAAATAATTAGACGGCTGAACTGACTTGGAGTTAGTGGGGCCGTGTACGGGGGACACTAACTGCCGAAGTTTTAAAAGCTCGGCGCTACGACGCCGTAGGCGCCTACGCCGTAGCCGCCGTACACTGATCTTCTTTGTAATCTCCCTCACTAGCCGTCGGCTGATAATGGTCGTAACAACCTTTCTTATATTACTCCTTGTACACTAAATTCTTTTTTATGTCTTTTACGAGCGATCTCGTAGTCTTGAGGGTGAGTTATTGGAAAATGTAATGCACCTAAGACGCCGGATTATCTTAATTTGTCAAGATTACATGAAAACTGATTATCCTATAACCTTTTTCTTGTCAGATAAAATACGTAATATAATATAATACAGTATATATTATTCTATGCCATGCTATGTCATTACATTACATTATATTACATATTACATTACGTTATATTATATTATTATTATATTTTTTTATTTATTATAAACTTACTTTCTGCGCAAATTCCCCAGTGTGAATATCATGCATTTTGTATTAAATAGATCTTGCTGTCAATCTCAAATTCGGTCCTGTTATTTATTTTAAAATCCAATATAGTTTTCGATTGAGATTTCTATCGTACTTTAGATTTTAATCCCGGTCCTACACTCGATTTCTACTTCGGTTCTCGATTCTGGTCTTCAATTTGTTTTTAATTATACGTCTACTGCTAGGAACATGGCTAGCGTATAGGATTCCGATTTGGATAAAGTCGGATCAAATGCTAGTAACAAAATAAAATTTAGACTGTATTACTTGGAGATAGTATTGGTGTCCATAGGTTGATGGGTGGAAGAATTTTCAGAATCTGTGATGAACTTCATACAACATACGAAGTTGGGTTTAGATACTAGTAATGTAGTGTCATAATTGTTAATTATTTAACCAACTACGAGTTTTGTGACCACAAACTAACATGTGTTGAATTTTTATGCAGAATATAACTTTGTTTTGAAATGGAAGTTACACGTCATATCTTTTTAGATATGGACGGTAATCAATTCGTATTTCGTCAACTTCTATTAACGTATTAAAGGTATATTTATAAATATGACAGTGTAATTAACCCTTAATTTATATATTGAGAAAAATTATTATCCAACCACAATTTAATCTCCTGTCTCCTGAAATTGACGGCTCCTTTTAATAGCTATCGCCCGGCGAAACTTTTCCATCGCTATCTACCTTTTGCGAGAAGTTTCTGGCCGAGTTCGGAGTTCGCAAATGATGAAACTGTATCCGCGCAGTTAGAATCGAAGGGCAAGGGAGTGGAGATAAAACTTGCGATAACTAGCGGCTCGCCGGCGCGAGGAGGCGCCACAGGTGTGCGGGCGCGGGCGCGCCGGCGCCGCTCGCCGGGACGGACCGCCACGCGTTTGGAACGATACCGCTAGCGGCCATGCGAGTCCCCAAATAAGCTACACAGAACAATATCGGTACATTTTCATAATTCGCTGTACCAAAACTTTAGTTTCAGAAACTTAATTAAAACCTATCATAATAAGAAAGGTAGATCAACAATGGTGCTGTATCTATACAGATAAAAATATTTACAAGGCTTTTACTTTTTACGTATTTATATGAATAAATAAATCTCTTTAATGCCAAGTTAAAAAATAAAATTCTCTTATATGTGCGATTGTCATTTTAGTCAAAGTTATTTAAAAAATGAATTTAATATTTTTCTTGTCCAAAACTGAAAAGAAGCAAATTTAAATATTATCTTATTCAATGTTATAAACATCAAAGTTATACAAACACTACTTCCAAATGAAACAAGGACCTAAGGGTTTTCAAAATTTTATTTTTAAGAAATTTATTATAATTGAACTAAGTTTCAAAATTAATGTAATTTGAAATCAAAATCATTTATAAGGCACTATTAAACTTTAAATGTACGGTTGTGAAGTCGATACAGAGATTTTTAATAGCAAATACTTAACTTTTTCTGTGGGAGACAATACAAGAATACATCTTACTTGGTATTTAAGTACTTATTAATCCCCACTTAAAACTAAATATCGGCTTTAATATTGTTGTTCAAAACAACGAAGCTATTTATTTAAACAATTTTTAACTCTGTACGATAAAGCGCATTATCAGTGTTTGAAATGTTTCTCCAAGATTTCGGCTTGGAGATTTAGTTAAAACTTCAATTTCATTATTGCACTCAAGATTTATTAAAGAATATTTATTAGTTCCTAGTAGTCGTAAGGTCATAAATCTAATATCGGTTCGGATACATGAGGAACGTTCCATTGGACATGCAAAATGTATGCGAGACGTTTTCCCACAGACGACCGAATTGATTCACTGCTAGGCGCCAACTGGTGTAATTGGAAAGTAATCGATTCACATCAGAAATATCGTTCGTTAAACGAATGAATCGTGTCACAAAATCGATGTCAGGTTCAACTCCGTCCGGCCGATCATGCCGAGTCGCCGTCAAATCTGATTCCCTTCCGAAGTGTGTACGTTCCGTGACGTGCTATCGCCGCGACACGATCGCCGATACGCCCGCGACATATCCCCCGCCCTGGCGCCGTCTCAAACGATACCTCGTCCGAGATAAGCCGGCGCGGGGCTCGTCCCGACGCCTTTGTCCCTATTCGTTATATCGTTACTGAGATCGTATACTAATCCTTAAGCGCCGACTTCATTAATGCTTTAATTAAAGCCGAGAACATAACGACTCGCGAGGAGAAACTTAATCACGTTTTGTTCGTTCCTTTCTCGATCGCGGAATTCGGACCTTTCGCTTGAGACATCCTTTCGCGACGTTAATTATTTATGTGTCATTATGTTCGGCCCGTGAGTCGGGACGTTGCATTTCCCGTCGCAGTGTTAATTAAATTTTATACGTTACGTGTTTAATTAAATTGGAGAACGGCTGTTAATTAAGAAATAGATTTTAGGGGTGCTTTTTAATATTTTCAAGAGCGTAAGATGATGTTTCAACCGGTACCTTGCCATTTCATTTTATTTATCCGTTGCAACTTTTAATAATATTTAGTCGTGCCGCTATACATGCGATTACATGAAGCACTTGTCTCTTTTATTTATGTACTCAAATTTATTTCTATAAACCTAAAGGAGATAGATATATTCTTAAACGTAGAGGCAATGTTTAAATTTTTGTAATTCAATCCACAAACTTATATTTTTAGGCATCTAGCTGTTCACTATTCAACCCGTCTTTAACGAAATGGTAATAAGTATAATAATAAGTGGTAAGTAGACATCATTACACTTTGATAAAGTGTGATGATGTCTACTCAGTGTTTAGGATCGTTAGTAAACATATATTATAAATTTGTAATACGTTTGTGTAATTATATGATAAAACATCCAATCAATCTTTGTATATAAATGAAGATTTTGATGCGTGAATACTAAAGTCTCTTTAAATTTGTACATCGACATAAGCGCATAGTGGCGACCTGAAGAACATAGACTTCTCCTGAAAGAACATGCGTTAATTTCAAATAACACTAGCAATTAATGCATGTTCTTGCACTTTCTAATAACTCACTTGTTTTAAGTTTTAGATATAGTTCATAACGTTCTCCTTGTAAAGACTATTTTTGAATACTCATTCTTCCGTATTGAAAGTTAAGTTTTGTCATTTTCGACTTGAACTTAAATAAACAGTCTAAAAGTGAGCTCATAGCCATGACGAACGAGATTTTTACACGCTGAACTTCTCAAATGTAATATCGATCGACAATTTTCCAATCGGTTGAAAAATGAAAAATTTTCTTCGATCAATTTATAGCAAAAGTATTATAGAGTTGCAAATACATTCAGGATAATAATCTATTCGTTTGATAATAATCTTCCTTGGCCAAATAGAGAGGTGTTTTTTTGCGTTACATTGCAGTCGACAGAAAAAATTGATACGGAGCGTGTCCCGGGTGACAGCCGGAAGACGCGGCGGTCTTGTACAGCGATTCGCTCCGTATACTTCCCTTCGTTACGTTAATTTTGTGAGCCTGATAATGGATTTTACCAAATTTCATATTTCACCAAAAATACTTTATAAAATAAAATACAGCCAATAGGATTGATAACTTTGATTATCAGTTAATCTCCATTAATTTCTAGAAGTAAATAGTGTTATACTCTAACGAAACGGATTGGCTCACAAATCGCTTAAACAAGAAGCAAATGTAAGGTAAGGGAACATACCCATACTACGTGACCCGTTTACGGGGGGGGGGGGTCTTCAAAATACTACGATTAGTTACAGGACGGGGAAGGGGCTTAAGGCTTTATCACGTAGTCAGAGAATTTTCGCGCTTTTCCGGAGATATATTCAAATTATGACGCGCAGCGTTTAGCACTTTTAAACTCACAGATGGCAACACTAACGCAAATATGCCGGGACGCCAGCTGATTTAAAACTGATAGTTTTGTACTCATTAAAAATGATGTCCTTATATAGTATTCTATTTGTAGTAAAACGTAAGTACCTGTTACAATATGTTTTTACATAAGTTTTTTCTCGTTGATTATATTAATTTCTGTTGGAAAAAGAAAATGATTTAAAATCATATTTATGAATTACTACGTGAAAAATATGGGTCTCAACATATACTACAGTTGGTCACCGAAGGGAGGGGGGGGAGAAGTTGTAAAATATGGGTCACGTAGTATGGGTATGTTTCCCAAGAAGGGAATTTTATCGAGAACTCATTGGTAACAAGTTACTATTCAGTGCTTGAGTATTGTTGTGACAATCCATGGACAAAAATCCGATTTTATAGATATGTAAAATTTCCACCATTTTTTAATAAGTATGACTTAAATCCTAATTAACAAGGTTAAACATAGCTTCAATCCATTACGATAAAGTCTAGACAGACCGTGAAAGCTTCACGGTCTACCTAGTCTTTATCGTAATGGATGGTTTCCGTTTCTGATTGCAGCTTACTATTTTTTAACTATGACACATCCATTCATAAATTTTAAATAAAAAAAAAAACATGTACGACAACCAAAATGACGTTTTAAATAGAAAGTTTGACCTTCGCTTCTGAAAATATCTATAGATATGACAATTATACGTTTTGTCATGGTCGATCAGTATAAAATTGCAACAAGCGCACACTAAATAATATATAAGCCGTGGGCACGCCTTAGAGTTAAAACCGCCCGGCTGCGCAACATTGTAAACCGGGATACCGAGTGAGCGCCCCGCGTAGCGAAGCCCTGCAGCCGGACGAGCCGTCGCGAGCAGCGCTCGACGTTAGCTTAACTCAAACTTGAATATGTTACACAAACTGCTTGCTCTGCTAAATCAAAGCGTTATTCCACAGTATTAACACGGCTTCGTGAGATGACAAAGTTAAGATTGTAAGTAAAGATATTTGTAGTTTATCAAGCATTTGTGTTGCACAAATGTGTTCTTGTTTAGGCATACGGCATGGTGCTTTGCTTTTAGTTTTTCATATGGTTATTCTTATGATACCTACATGTTGTTAGATTTACGACATTCAATCTTATTGTGATAAATTTCTTTGTGTATTGCTGCAAACTAATGTCTTAAGTTAGAACGTTACGCGCATTCGCTTCGCTGGGCGTTATGGGTTTTAGAAATAAATTAAAATCCCAATTCAATTGTAAAGATATCTTTATTTTGTAAGACATATAATTTCATTTTAAAATTTACACACTATCATTTTACTATTTGTTGGGAAGGCAGGTTTCCTTCAAGAAGATCGAGCAAGAAAGTTAAGAATAGCTCCTTATTTACGCTCTTAAATATATGCCATTGATAATATCATTATTCCTGGCATATATTAAGTGTATTCTACATTTAAAAATTTATTTTTTTTACTGGAATCCCCGTAGAATATAGTTAAAATGATCGCCATTTAAAAGGTACATTTTAAACTCATTGAATCAAATAAATCGGATTTCTTGTCTATGTCACGTTATTGAAGTGCGTAAAATTTCACATTTATTATAGGTAAAAGTCGATAGCGAGAAACTAGAAGGAAATCGAGGAGATAGCAGTAAAATAACGTTAAAATAAAACATTGTATAAGTAAAGTAAATATCAGACATAGGTCTCGTAACTTTCGTGTACATCGACTGCCCGCAATGAAAGCTACATTAAAATATCCTTCTGAACGAACGACTTGTTGCAATACATCTCTGCGTATTGTTGAGGGTATATCTCGCTATCATATTAAAATTTGGTGTTTTACAGCCTACAAAGGGCCTGGTATGAACATTCGGGATGGTCAATTTCACGAATATTTTACTGCGAAGAGGTGCACCTTTGGATTCTCTTTATCGTTCGTTATTCTTTTTATTAATCAAGTAATATATGTAAAATGAAAGGGATCGACAATGACCGATGTCTGTACTTGGGAAATGTTTGTGAAAAACTGACATGAGAGGTCTTTATAACTACAATAAAAGTCAAAACAATCATTTTCAGAATGTCATCCTATTTGTCTGCCTGTTTGTTTGTTTGTTCGCGCATCGCGAAAAAAAAATACTACAGAGTTGAATACGTTTCCTAACAGGTGTGTTGCTGGAAGTCTAACTTAAAAAATAGGAATGTTTTATTTTGACAAACCGCGTAGAAGTGGATTTATTTATGCAAAACTTTCTATATCTTGTCATTCAAGACTGGGAACTCTAACTGAACATAGGATTTTTTTGAATTTCTTGTCTTCAAATTCGGTCCTAATTTTTTATTATTACACTTTTAAAGATCGAGACGAGAGCAGGTCCGGGATCGAGATCATGGCGTACGATATAAAGGATGTAATTTTTACGAGGGCGAGCTGCGTTCCAAAGTTATGAAACAATACGTTACCAGTCTGGTGATTCCTTTTTGGAAGTTGTATTATCTAAAAGGCAACAATGTTTAACGTATATGTACACAGAAATAAAATCTTTATTTAATGGCTCAGAAACAATTGTGTTCATCTAGTTAAGCTTCAAACGAAATAAAAAGAAATGATGCTTAATACTGTAACACTTAAGTCCAGCTAAAGACTATACAAAAACAAATTTAGACAAAGCGAAAGTTGTTCTGAGATTGTTTTTGCAGTAAAATATATCTTTTTTTTAAACCTTAATAGTACTAAATGTAGCGCCATTGTATTCTTATTGTATTATGGAAGCGACATAGTTTAGTTTTAATACATAGTCCGCTTCTACTTGAAATACGGTTGAAATAAATGACCTAAGTCTCAAAATAAATCATTTATATACCTATTCATCTTGGATCTTACACAAAATGCTTAGAGTGACTTAATATCGAACATACTTTGATGTACAAGTAAACTGAATAATAATGTAAATTAACGCCTATTTCCCAGAGGGGTAGGCAGAAACTACAGATTTGCACAAGAACCAGCTCTCTTACTTCACTGACACCGTTAAATTTTTTCACACAAGCTCGTCGGATATGAGTGCTTAAATTTAGCCATTTTAGCCATTTTTAACATGCCATCAATTTAGCCTGCGTAGGATTTTCTGGGGCGTTTCTTGTCAACCTTTCCATCACATACACTCGTTCTATAGATTTGTTTAGTCAGTCGACTTTCATTCATCTTTTTCAGATGCCTAAGCTACCATAACGTACCTTTTTCTACTCTAGTCTTTCAAACCACACCACTCTCAGATATCATTGTTCCTACATATGTTCTTCAAAAACACTGCAATAATAAGCAGAGTGCCCATCCTCAAATCATTGATTTTATTCTCTTTGTTTCGGTCATAACAAAATCTAACTACTGTACATAAACATAGAGATCAAGACCCCATTATGGACAACCAAATGTACTGTCTTGAGACTTTTTATTATTCACAGTAGCGAGCTCCATTCACTCTCCTTTCAATATCTCTACTATGTTTAACATCATTTGTAAGCAGTCTACTCAAGTATACAAACTCATTCACTAGTTCCACATTCTCTATATATGTCACATTCAGTCGTGCCTGTTTCGAACACCATACCGTGAATTTAGTCTTGCTATTTAATTTAACACCTCTTTTCTTAACATAATCATTCATTTTAGTCACCATCACTTGCAACTCGCATTCGAATAGCACAAGGATTATTTGGTCGTCGGCGTACGGGGCCATTTGATAGACAGCTCATTCATTCTCAGTCCACAATCATACGCTTTCAAATCATACGAATGTGTTAGACGTCTATGATTAATAACTTACATTTATTAGTGAATAGGGGAATAGGCTCTTTGCCTACGAATAGGCGAAGAGCTTATTCGCTTAGGCCCACTGTCCACGGAGGCGTCGCTCCATAGACGCGTATTCGTCTTTGTACGCTTGTTTACTGCTTCGACCCTCAATCGCAGAGAAATTGCGATTGAGGGTAGAAGCAAAAAAAATTACAGAAGGACCGTAATACCAGCATGAGTCACCAAAATAGTGAATTAAAGTTACAGCAGAGTAGGTCATGTCGCTCGTAGAGTCTAAAACAACTAGCGAAGAATGTTTCTCGGAGGCCAACCTTGAATTGGAAGTAGTAGTATCGCCCTCATTGAATGGATTGACCGACAATAAATTCTGCCACCACGGTGGGTTACAGGTGGCCTAAGAACGTTCTCCTTGAAAATTTAAGAAGGACGCTTATATAGAACTGTGGATGTCTAAGAATTCCAGGAAAGTATCAGTTTTTATATTAAAAGAATGATGGATTTCTATATATATATCACCATACCCTATTTTCAAAAATGTTTTCTTTATGATCATGAATATTATATAAGACACTTATATAATTTTATCTTTATATATCAGCAAGTTTAGGATTTGCGATTTGGAAGTGTCACAATTTTCTATAAAAACATATATGAGCTTCTTCTCATGGATTCACAGAAAATAGAACAAAATTCCTTTCCTTCTTTCAACATTCCGACTTCGTAGACGTATATGGTCTCTTTTTTAAGTCCTTGAAAAACAAACAGACAGACACGCGTTCGAATTTGCAATATCCGTTTGTGGGTCCTTAAAGGTGCACTTCGGTGTTGAGACAAAGCGATTTCCGTGACTTATTAAAGTGCGGTTCAGTAAAATGGCGACGGTCGGAGGCAGCGCCCGCGCCGTTACGTATTCCGGAGCGTTCGCCGCGATAAAGTAGTCACGTACGACTTTGTATTTTTTGTTTAATTTAACGTGTGACCCCGCGCGTCGTGCGCATCACTCCATTTGGCTTTTAAAGGACCCTTGCTGATCCTTTTTTATTTCGTTTCGATGACTCCGTTCCGTACCGTGGACGCTGCAAATGCTACTCTAAATGTAATATGTGTATTCATCAATGGAGCTCATATAATATTACACCATTAGAAACTAAATGAGCGGATTCAATTGTAGAGACATCATTTCAAATTTATATTATTTTTCGACCTATTTTACTTATTGACATTTTAAGATCTTCGATATTATGTGTTCATAATGTATGATTTAAATACAATTTCTTACGGTTCAGTAGTTTAACAAATGCAAGGCACGAAAATGTAAAATCTTTGGAGACTCGTTTCCACAGATCCTCAATATCATAATTTCATGTTACATTAATCTTCATTTAATCTAACATAATTTGAAAGCATAGCAAAAAAAATAAATACAGACTTTTTGTACATTACAATGGTATTACGAGAATAGCTCAATATTTTAACTAAGCTTGACGTTTCCGTTTGCGTTTGCGCACGAGTTATTACAATTAATAAGTACACTATTAATTTATTGAACCTATCTACACTCCCACTCTTCTCCCGGATTTCCTAGGAGCAAAGGCGTCGGGACGTCCGCCTCTCCCCCGCGCGGATTACAGCGCCCGCTCTCCTCGTCGACAAACGAATACTGTGCATATGACATATAAAAACAAATCGTGTGTAATTGTATACACGCATCGCTCCAGGAAGTTTGCGGTATAATTAAAATTTAGAGTTACGGTGGAAAACCATCGTAATTCTAGTTCAGTATGGAGAGAGTCTTTCCTGTGTTTTATCCTTAGCCTTAAGGTTAATACTGCAGCGGTTTTCATATGAATTCGATAGCGACAACAATCGAAGTAACGAAATATAAGAGACCTAAGAAATTCACAATTTAATATGAACCGCACCGCATCGCAAACAGTATGAATAATGAAAAATGCGGGTTGATATAATAGTAGATATTGTTTTTTTTTCTATTTAAGATTTCCTAGATTTTTTAAATTTGGAATTTCCTAAAGCTAAAGGTTTTCTTTGGGAAAACGATTATGCAGACAGACAGACAGACTGACATATGAATGAATTTTTAGCGTAGTGTTTCTGCTTTTGACGAAATCGCCTCTAATAAATTATCAAAACAGAAAAAAAAATTGGATAATATCTTCAAAGTCGTTTTTCTCACTGAATAAAATCTTAATGAATTAAATTTCTGAAGTCGAGGAAAATAAATTTAGCACGTAGCCGTAGCGGTTGGGTGCGTAGCACGTAGCAGTTTCGTCGTAATTTGTAGTTCTCGCATCACGATCTGCGTTGTAATATCATGTTCATTCATATATTTTTTATATCGCTTTTTTTCTTTTTATTTGAATATTCTAAACTTTAGACATTTACAATCATGAGGATTGTTTTGCATACATGACAAAACAGTCAAAATATTTGTAAAGTACTCTTTCATTTTGGTACCAGTCCACAATTTGGTATCGGTCTTATATAAATAATGAAGACCGCAATGATTAGACGAAATATTAAGGAAATTGTTATATCAGATGGTTTACTAACGTATTAACAAATTCATATTGTTATAGTTTGTTAATTCACAATATCTCAATAACGACAGACGCAAGATGCCATAGATCCCATAAAAAATGAAGTACTTATAAATACATTGAGAGTTCTTATATTAACAATTCTATTATAAAATAGATTTCGTTCATCTCAGAAGCAGAGCTTTAACTTGTTCTCGTGTAGTGAGAAGAGTGTGGATATATACCTACCGGATAAATATAGAAGTCGTAGTAAGTAAGAGCAGAAGGCTGCGGCGGGCGCGGGCGGCGGGGCGGCGGGGCGGCGCGGCCGGTGGCGCGCGTGCCCGTAGCCGCGCCCGCCCGACACGTAACGAAGTCTGACGATCGCGGGCGGCTCGGACGGCGCGAGCCGGCTCCAGTCGCAGCGCAGGCCGCCTGGGCGCCGGCCGGTTCGGTGCGTGCCCGTCTCCGGTTATGTAACACAAAACTTATTTATGTATAAAGTTGGAGGAGCCGCGGCGGCTCGCTGGCGATAGTGTGCGAGAGGCCCGCGCCCTGCCCCCGCGCCGCGCGCGCGCGCCCGCACCCGCCGCGTTCCGGGCTCGACCAGCGCGCGCTCAAATCCAATCGAAGTGCCTTCGTAACCAATACTGCCACCTGTCACGTGAAGGACTGACGCTCGGCTCGCTGCAGCCGACACCCGCACGCGTCGGGCACTTTGTTATAAAATGTGGTTGTGCGTCTAACCTGTAAGGTCACCGTCAGTGCTAACTATTCGTAAGCGGTGTAACTCTCTTACCGCATCTACGAGCGATCGCACCTAACCATATAAATTTCGTTTTGCAGGAGAAGGGTAAACCCTTATTTTTAAGGTTACAAATTCGATCGACACTATTCATCTGTGTAGAAATTATTTTAAAGTTTTTGTATATAATTATAATTTAAACGAATTAAACTAGAAACAGGCACGGTACCGAATTTGGCGCAATGCAGGGAACTCCAATAAAATTCGCGCGGTTGCGACAAGCCGGCTCGGTCCGATCCGATAATTGCTTTGCCGATGCCATCGCCACAGCTTTACGACAAACAAAACCCGACATTACATTACATCGTGACCGTAGACAGCTATAGCTTATTTTGTATGCTGTTTCGTTATTCCAAAACGATTTAGCGACTTAACACCGACAATTGACGCAATAATTCTAATGTAATTGACGTAGTGCACAGATTTCTTTTATAAATGAAATATTAAAATAGTATCTTACGGAATATAAAGAAAAAATTCGGAATAATTAAATAGAATTCGAGTATGAAATTGAAAGAACAGAATGTATATCGCACAGCCTACGTAAGAAAGACTTCTGTATATAAAGTTCAAAAGTTAAACCACGAATAATTATCTCAACTACCATAACCTAAGCATAGCCCGCGTCCTCTTGTGTCCAATTTAAAATATTTTTTTTACATCCTAGACAACAAACAGTGTCCAGAAAATATTTCACTTGCTAATGAGATTACTAATCTGCTATGTATATATACATAGTGAAATTAGGAATCTGTTAAAAGTTACTACATAAAAAAAAATGTAGACATATTTTATGGTAATCTGAAAATTCAAGGATCTTTCAGAGTAAATCCAAAAGAATATGTTTGGAATTATATGCAAAATACTTTCGATGAGATGGTTGACAACTTTAAAATTCACACAATATTCATACAATCTTACATAAGAAACTTTGTGAATTATGTACGTTATTTATTTTAATTTATATACAAAGATATTTATTTGTAGATACACAAAAATGACCGTCACCCAAAACACTACGAAAAGAACTAAATCATTCTTCAGCAAGCAGCGAACCTGAGATGGGTTGATTTGATTTGGCACGTTTGATTGAAAAGGATCAAATATTTCCCGGTGCCTACCTGCCGCCCGTCACGCTGTATTCAATACGAAACTACTCCCGATAACCGGATAAAAAATATCATTTGTAGACAAATCTCACTGACCCAAAACTGGACCGGTATAAGTTCCTGTATAATATAACGATTTGTCGTAACACAACGAAGCGAATCTGAATAATTCAACGGTATCAATGAGCATCAATAGTTTTCTGTCCCATAGACAAAAATAAATTAGAGCCGCGAGGGGCGCTCCTTTTGTTTACAGAAATGAGAGCGAGCTTTTGTCGGCCGCTGGAGTCGGTCTCGTTACCTTGTTTTTATGACGATCCGAGCCTCGTCCGCTGCGTATCAATTTATGAGCATTCCTTCTCTCCTTTGTGGAGTCTCCGTTACTTTTATCAAAATACGCATATTTTGAATTAAAAACAAATACATGTATATCAGAATAAATTGAATAACGTGCTACATTCTGATCTTAACAGGAGTTCGAAAAATTAGCAAATTAGCTATCATAAGACAAGTGGAACGTCTGTAGGTGCAAGTATTTTCATAAATTTTCTTATCTCCTCAAGTAACCTTTATGTCTAAGAAATTCAAACGTTGATGAAATTTTCGTGCTATTTTCCCTACGTAATTGCCTTCGTACGTAAAATTATTCAGTAGACTTTAATGATAGCTTTTATACTGATGATTAAATCTATTCCATCGTATGTGGTTTCAAAAGCTTTTTTTTCTATTCAAAGCGTCTGGACACTTTGTTTTTGTAGGATATTAAAATTTAGAACTGTAATTTGACTGTAATGGCTCTGGATTGCTTTGTCAAATAGAATGAAATTATATTTTCGCCAATTATAATGAAAACCTACTTCATTACGCTTCCATGTTTTTATAATACTTGTGATTTCGCGTTTCATTGTCTATACCAGTTTTTTAACTTCATTTTTCTAATTCGAAAATTTCCTTATATTTGTTGAATATATGTATTTATTAGTTTTCAAATTACCAAATATCTTTTTTACAAGTATTTAAATTATTGATGCATAAAATTATTACTATAAGTAATTTATCTTATGGTCAATCATCAGAGTTTAAATATAATAATATACATGTTTTCTTTATTTATTATTGTATTTATCCTAATATTTCATGTTACATAGTAAAATTATAATATATTTTGTTTTTAAATATTTTAACAAAAAGTTTTCAAAGTAAAGTGCAGTTTTTTGTTTTCAAAATCAGTACTAAAAAGTGTTTTATTTATTTTTGAAAAGAATTGAATGCATTGTTCAGTCATTCGAAATTTGCTTTTAATTAGTAGGTGACATATTTACATTTTTCGCATTTGTATTTTTAAAGACTACACTTTGTAAGTTAACGCTAAATAAGAAATATTAACAATAATAATTTTTATGGAATCTCCTCATAATCCATAAACCTGGCCGGCTATTACCACTTCTCCCAGTAGATTATCGAAACAAAACCAACTTCATTATTTAATGAGCACTCTTTACATTAATAACATTAAGCCCGTTTTCCTGACGTTTTTGTCGTATTTCTTGGAAACTAGTTTTTCGCCACCGTTTTCTCTTACGATCACGATTCGTCTCGCACCCCGACTCCGAATCGGAAAACAAAAAAAAAAGAATACAAACAGATCGACAGGATAATTCACTGTTAACGACGATGGCAGCCGGTGAGACCGGTACGTTATAAATCTCCTTCTGGCGTACCGGAACGCATACGCCCGCCGGTTCGGCGCGGGCGCGGTTGACAGGCCATTATTTCCATCTCAAACAATTTCATTACGGCACCAAAGACTCACGAGCATCGGCTGGAGCGACAAATACCTCTCGTCAACGCCGTCGTCGAAGCTGCGGCCTATGAGCGGTGTCGTCGTTCAGTTTAAGTATTTTCTAGACAAGTTGCATGGGGCAGATACACATTAAATATTTTTCTCCATGACTCTGTATACGGAATGACTATCTTTTCGACCACGACAGTTACTCGTGGGTTCAGTTTTCAGGTTCAGTTTAGCATTACTACAATGCAAATATTTAAAATGAAACCCTTAGACGGAGTGTCGGCAGTGACAATCATAATTTCATATCCTCGTATCCAGAGGAAACCATTGACCTGCATAGAAATTGACATTTATCACATGGGTCGTGTAATTGCTTCAATTTTCGATTTTCGTAGCTTAACGTAGCATATGTTTGGTTCGAACGTTAAACTTTTTAAATGTCATTTCTGATCTGAAGACGTTCAAAAGTTATCTAATCTTTCTAGTTATCTGTCTGGATCCAATGTACATAGATTCGTTCTCCCTCTATATTATTACCTTGATCTCTTCTGTCATAATTTGATTTCACAATGGGAATTCTTTTTTTAACATTAAGTATTCGCGTTTTTGTTATACGTTGCGAATATGCAAAAGTTTTATAATCAATTTAGTCATTTTTATCAATAAAAACCTTGAATGCGTCAGATTCTTATGTTTTCATATATGTATGTTGATATACCCTTACTTATAATGGCTATATTTAATGTGCTACTACAACCTCCGTAGACATATTTAAGTTATGACACGCCCAAATTGCGTATTTATTCATTCATGCGTGTAACCAATTTTTTTCTTCAATTGTGGAGATCTAATATTAATTTCACTATTTTGACGTGACAACGTCTTAAATTAGGTTTGTCACTTATGAAAAGTGTAACGCTCGGTAACGTTACGATGAGTAATGCCTTGCGCTATGATCGGTCTTTAATGTGCATAGCTTACAAATGTATTGCAAGTTATTGTATGTATATTGTATATAAATACGTATATGTAAAGGTAAAAATAAAATTTTGTTAATATGAAATTCAGTGAGATTCTTTGTATAAATTAATGTTTTAAATATAATTCTTTGTATATAAATGTTTTAAATTGTTACTATTATTTCATTTCTTCCTACTATACGAATGAATATTCACATTAAAATGATTTTACCATTCAAAGTCGTTGTCACGTAAAACTTTCGCCCGTATACCGACTTTCAGGCAACCAATTTTTATCATTACAAATAATAAAAAAAAACCAATAAGCAGTCAAATAAAAAAATTGGCTGAAAGATTGTGTCAAGCAACTGACATATAAGTTTAAGACGCCATTTATGTTAAAAGCTATAAAACAGTTTTTGTACAAACAAATTAGATATTAAGATGGAGTTTCAAATATGAGCGAAGCAATTTATTGCATTTATAAACAATTCTGATTATATTATAAGCAACTAGTGGACATGACGGACTTTGTTTCAATTTGTGTCAGTGGGTTGACAATTTAAAAAAAAAATCAATTTCACTTCAATTTGACGTTATTCAGATAACTGCCCGAACGTTGGCTCGCCTGCTATTAGCGGATATAACAAACGTTTCTTCTATACTAAATGACATTTGAGATTGAGTTGGACATATCCATATTTAGTTTCGGAATTGTGTGATTTGCTGTTGCCCAAAGCAAAATTAAAAAGAAAATAATGCGATTTCTTGATGACCGTAGGAAAATATTTTATTTCATATCTATCGATACAAATAAAATGTAACAACGTCAAGCCACGACGCGTTACTTGCTCATGTATTGATCCGTACGTCAAATACCATAGAATTCGATATCAGCGGTACCTATGGTATTCAATCATAACTATGTATTTCGCCCAGAAAGTCAATTAATCATGAATTTTTCAGAAACTTTTAACGGTCAGCTATTCATTTAAAAAAATATTGAAGTGTAGTTGAGAAGTGAAATTTTGGGGTCGATATTTTTACATCGAAAAACTGCTCGAAAAATAATATTAGAATTCTGTCGCGACGTCACTTACTGGGTCTAATTATAAATCTACACCATAGATCTGTCACTCATATCTGTCGTCCATAGACCCACGCAAGCACACGCAAAAAGTTTCATCATATTCGGTCCAGCCGAATAGGAGGAGTTTAGTGACAAACACACATACAAATGAAATATATATAAAGGATTTTAGGGCGTTATTTTTAGATTACGATGTTAATGAAAATAAGTCATCTTGATATCAAAGGTTCGACTTATTATATGTTGAAGATCCAACATACATTTTACACATATTTCGATTTAGAATTTTCGAAATTGAAATAACAAATAATATTTAATTTCTCCAGGTTTCGTTGTTTATTATTGTATTGATTAAAATATTGATATTTCATACAAATTTAAATTAAGTTACAATATTGAACATAATTTGCAAATATGATTTCAATAAATAGGATAACGATCAGCGCAAAAATAATAAGCAAAAAGGCCGTAAATACGTACTATGCTGTAGGTACGTATTCGTAAATATTTATATCGGGGAGCGATATGCTTATGACGGAGCTTTTATTTTGGAACAGAGAAAGCTTATAAATTGTCATCTCGTTCTCCAAAAAGCTCGCGGGTGGCGCGATGTGCTGACGTGCCGCCGCCGCCGCCGCGTTCACGTCATCGATCGTCTCGGAACTTCCACGGATTTCCGTAAATAACTTTTACAGGCTGACATTTGTACGAGTTAGGGGTGCTTTATAATCCTATAAAAAAAAGTTGGTCTCGCATACGAACTCGCAAAACATCCATATTGACTTTAGTTACGGCCATACGAGTTACGACAAAATCCGTATAAAATATAGTTATAATTATCCTTGGTCTTGAAACTGCTCATGTTATTCTCCTGTAAAATATTTTCAATGCATCTAGCTTATCTTTTGAATTCATCGGAAAAATTATCCAACCCCGAGGGCGACTCGTTTAGAAGGTGTTATGTATGCTTATAGATTCCGTAAATGGGAGCTCTTAGCTTTTCCTTTTTTTCCTCGAAGCGTTCCATAATTAATTATCAGCCACCGCTTTCGTGCGGTTTTATTTCAAAAGCATCGCTAGAACATCCGATCGTAACGCGAGGCGGTCTCCGATCCCGCTGCTCACATCCGCAGCGGCAAAACCTTTCCGCGGTTCCCACGATACATTATAAACTAGGACGTATCCATCGCCGCCGAAAGGCGGGCTAATAGCGATATTTCTTCTTTCGCGTGCAAAGAATTGTACAGGGCACAATGCGCGGCGGTCGTACGAATGCTTCCGCTAATAAACTAAGGCGGCGGGCGGGCGGAATGCGCCGGTCGTAATTGGGTCATTTTTTGGGGCGGGCTGGACGGACCCGGCGTGCAGGAAATGGAAGGAGCGACTAGCCTAGAGGTGAATAGACAGCCTTTGTGTACGCGCAGTCCCTAGGATGTGTTTTCGGTTTCATTTTGAGTCTTTTCCTCGCGTCTCTGTAATAAAATAACCTTTCCGAGCAAAGCCACTGTTCGAGATTTGATGACGTAAAAAGTTCATTCTGAAACTAGTCGAGCGTTAAAATTTTCGTCCTCTTTTATTTGTGTACTACGCGGTATTTCTCCTTACAGAAAATAATATCCATTCGGTTAATTTTCTAAGTGTCAGCGGAAAAACCCACATGATTTAGCGGAATACAGGCAAAGCATCAAAAATTATTAGATGAAGATTAATCAAAAAATGCGAATGAATTTATATCAATATTTTTTTATGTTTAGTTGAACACATAACTATTTCACATATTTGTTTTCTAGTAAATATCTGTTGTAAAGTATCAGCATGTAGTATAAAACTACATTGTACACGTTATTAATGTTCGAAGGCTTCCCTTCTACGTCTAAGTTCAAACTTTGAGGTCTTTATCAAGTATAAATTCGACACCGCTTCTTTGAGGGTGGAGCCAGAAGTTTCTCCTCGTTTCGAATAAACGTCGGTCCAACTCGGTCAAATATCCGGCGAAAGGCAAGGGCGATACGACGTCATCAAAGCTTAATACAGAGATCTATTACAGCAGCCGTGTAGAGATCATGTGAGCGTGCCGTAGGAGCGGGCGCAACTTAGGTGGCGCTCTAGAAACAGCAATCCGATTGCAGCGCCGTTTCGCGACATTATGTGTCGAGCTCGCTCGCGCTTTTGAGAGAACAAATACATATTCTATACAAAATTTGCATTTTTACTATGTTTGTATGTTTTTACGTGTACTTATTGTTTATAAATGATTGTAACTCTTGTAAAATAAAAAAAATACTTTAAATAATCAACATGACAAAACACGAAACATTTTTCTTGTCAAAACATCAAAAACTACTGACAGACTATATAATAACTTAATAGTATGTGCATAAGTCTAGTAATAATTTTTTTATTCAATGTTAATTAGTATTTTTTCTATTGATAAGAAATTATACAATCATAAAAGAAAATCATTTTTAAAGTAAAATTAAGTACATATTAAGCGAGATTATAATTCACGTCGGCGAATTTAACATCCTCATGAAACTAGTGGCGCGAGCGTCATGAATATGGGTTGTCGGTCGGCGGGCGGCGCGCGCGGTGCCGGCGCGCCCCAGTTGCCGGCGAGGAAGTTCGCCGCTGGCTATTAGCGTAATTAAAACGCGACCAACATACACCAGCGGGTGGCGGCAAGCAAGCGCTTGCGTCTTCGTTACGTTTTCGGGCCCGTCCGGTTGAGTACTTCTTTAGAATATAGTGTCATATCTCGTGCACGAAATTGTAGCCAGAACTATCGTAGCGTAGCATCTAATTAATTCAGTTTAGCTTTATTGTAAAATAAATATTGATGAATATTCAACAATTAAATAAATAAAATTTAGAAATGATAGATCAATGAAAATGCCGTAGAAACGTACGATGGACCTCACCGGAAGAAAAGCGCCCTCTGGGATAAATGGTTGGAGACAGAGAGAAATCAATAACTCTTTGATAAATGATAACCCATCATTTCATAAGTTGATGTATCTGTTTTGCTGGCTATATGATCTATACCGTTGGCTAGTGGTTTTGTCGATAACAATGCACTGAAACGGTGTGAAACTGTAATGTTACAGTTCCGCATGATGCACCATAATATGGTGCGTTACGTAATCAATATGAAACATTTATTAAACGAATTGCTGTTTTTTAGCAAACGTGTCGATCGAATTTGTATCTAGCGATTCATTATATACAAGCTATCAGTGGTCACTAAAATAAAAAAAACTTTGTGAAACGAATAATGGTGTTCAATGGTTTATGCAGTCTAAGTCATGAATAAAATTAGTAATAAGTCACGATAACGACGCGGCGCTGTTGGAGCGGGCGGGAGCGCGGGCGGAGTCGGCGGAGCGAGCGCGGGTGCGGGCACGGGTGCGGGCGCGGCATGAGGTGACGGCCGCCGACGTCGCTCCTCGCCAATGATGGTGGAGACGCACCGGCCGCCGGCGGCGCGCGCGCGCCCTCCTGAGCCCCGCGCCAAACCGGCGCCTGCCCCGCACCCGCATCCAGCCTCGGCGCCCGCTTCATTGGCCGGCGGCGCACCTGAGGCCATGCACCTGCGTCGCCGACGGCACAAAACCGTACACTTTGGCGAGAACCTGCTGATGCAAGTGTGCGCGGACAGAGCTCATCTGGCAGCACTGGGCGCACGCGCCCCCGACGTAGCCTTCTGTCACAAAGCGCGTACCGGGTTACACCGTAGCGACGTACGCTATTGTTGCGTTGCGCACCACTGCTGTCTCGCGGCGGGATCACTCGCTGCGCTCACGCCTAACGGTCATCCGAACCCGCGACGTGAACGCAGTGTTGATTCTCATTCGAGTGGGGGCGAGACGTCGTTGGACAAGGGCGAAAGCAGCGGAGCGGGATCGAGGACCGACGATGCGGGTGGGAGTGGGATACGAGACAGCGGGCGTAAGACTAGGCACCGCCATCACCACCACCATCATCATCACAGGATTCATTCTTGCCCGTTCCACGATGTGACGCTTCCGGTGGACGACGAACCCGAAGAAAAGGCCGTGGTGCCTAAAAAAACTGTTTCGCCTTATCTGTTCATTCCGAGTAAGTTGGAGCCGAATGTGCAACAGTTGTTCAGCTTTATCGAGAGCGTGCTGAGCGCGTGGGCGGCCGAGGAGGGGCTGACCAGCACGGGGGAGTACTCGGAGCCGGACGAGCGCGTGGTGCGTCGCCGCAAGCTCAACAAATACAAGCGCCGCACGGACATACTCAACATTCGCCGCATCGTCTACGAGGTGTCCATCCTGAGGGGCACCAAGCTCTTAGGCAACGTGCGTTTCAGGCACTACCACTGGAAGGGCACGGCACAGACTTGTAATGAGGCCTTTCTTAGGAAGGTAAGATTATTTGTTGATCTATCCTGCTCTGTAATACAGCCTACGTATGCCTTTGTATGTTAGGTTGTCCGACGTATTAAAACTATCTCTTGAATAGCGAAATTGTTTGTGGATCCTATACAAACTTTAAAGGAGTCCTGTAACTGTGTATTCTATAGTTTAAAATAAAAGAGATTAAAATAATGTAGGCTTTTATTTTTAGTAGTGATGTTCATAAACAAAAGAATATTGTTTTGTTATAAACTTCTCAAAAACGAATGAAAAATGTCACTTCATTTTTGTGTAACATAATCAATACTTTAGATTTCGTCAAGTGTAGTGGTTACCTTTACGAAACAAGATTACACAACGAAAACAAAAAAGTTGCGTCTAAATCGGTCTTACAATTTAGAATTTTAGTGAGGCCGCTTTTTATTTGAATAAATACAGTTTTTTTTCTAATATTTATGATTTTTAATAATTACATATAGTCGATCATTGTTAGTAATCAACTACAATATTTTAAAATGAAAATATAAATTTAAAAATATATTTCTTATATGACAACATATTTTAACATGAAATAAAGAAATATTAATTAACAATAGTGTAAATAGATTTTTAACAAGATTATAGTTATTTAATTTGAAATTGGAGCCATAAGCATTCGTTTGTGGGCATTTTATTAATAATCACGATTCGATACGAAATTTCTCTCTAAAAACGAAAATAATTTCCTGAAATTCAATGAAAAAATATTTAATTCGTGAAAATGGCGCAAGCCTATTAAGTGGCGGACGAATGAAAATCAGTCCGAGTTGTGATTTTTTTAATTATCCTCGTTTTATTCAGCTCGTCGTTTACTTGATTAACTTCTCATTTATATTAGGGCTGTAAAGTTTCATAATTAACTTTTTATAAAGTCGATGACTGCGATTTATTAATAAAATTTTAATATCTTTGACGTTTTAATAATTATTATTGTAATGAGACCAGTTGCCAGCGCAAATGATCAAGAATGATGCCACGCTACTGTATAATTTTTGTATTACAACTAAATATGGAATATTTTATAAGAGATTTTTCATAAGAAAAATAGCATTTCAAACTAGTTGTTTTATTTACACATTTTTCACATTAATAAATGGATTGGAAATTTAACTTAAATAACTAAAATCAACTTTTTTCTTAACCCAACGAGAACGTTATAAAGTTGATGGATTATTTCATTTCATTTATTATATAATATATGTTATCTATGTCATAGTTATAAAATTATGTTTATCCATATATTTTCTAGGTTGTTGCTATTTGCCTGTGACAAGATCAATATTTAATAATTAATACTTTAGAAAAAGGCATAAAATAAGAGGTTGAATTTGTTTGCAATTGAAAATTTTCAATAAACAAATAGCATACTTTATAAAATAGCGTCCTAACTAATAATATGCGTTAACTCATATGATCATATCTACAAAGATAGGGAACCGGTCGTTTTGAATGATTTTTTTTATAGCGATCGCTTATTTTTAGTTATATCATCGTCAGCTGCGTCAGTTGACAGAAATTATCATATAGTTGCAATAATTAGTAACCACCTTCCTTCTGTTTTTTAAGCTAATATCGTTCGTATTAATTTTCGCGAGCTGTACCATTTTTTAAATAATTTGAATCATGAATTATACTTTTATTGTTTTTAAGATGAAATAGTACAAAATAGCTTCCGTTGCGAAGTGCTTAAATCCATTGGTATAGTAACCGAAATATTAAAGTTTTTCTTGTTTTTCAACGATAGATTTGACAACATGACTTGTATAAATTCGTTGATAAGTCTTCTGCTTATTAAGATAATTCTAATACGAAATAAATGTCAATAAATCTGCTTTTTTGAAAATAATAGGTAAAGTTTCATTTTTTACATTTTGCCCTAATAGTACATAAAAACATAATTCAGTTCGTACTTTATGTGATATAAAAATCATAAACAGTCTCTTAAGTACCATAAAATATATTTAAGCATCATAAGCTACCGTAAGATATATCGACTAGATAAATCCGCAGTGGAAACCTGCCTCTGCCTGGCCGTGGGTCGAAAGACCCTCGTACATCACACAGATATTGGCGAAAAGCGAATGTATCCAATCGTACACCCTAACCACACCGTCGCGTTCTGCCTCACCGATCATTGAGCTTCAGCGAAGGAAATAGAATCAGATATTTGAATATCTGTGCTACATTAAATAGCATTACATTTAACGTCGGCATTTATTACAAGGCAAAGGACTAAAATAATACACATGTGTGTATTCATGTTTATATATATGTACTAAGTATAATTATGAGTATCCGATTACAGAATTACATTTATTGGGTTATTATAAATAGTAATTGCCTCGCTTGCTATTATGAATATGTAAGTGTCTCACGACAAGCGCGTTTGGCTATCCATAAAAGGGTACTGATGCCTACGCCTATGTACGGAAGTGGAAGTTGGATATGGCAGAAGAGATATAAAGGAGAATCAATGCAGTGGAGACGCCATCCTTGCGTAGGATGTGCCGAGTGTCTTTGAATGATATAAATCTAGAAACAGTCATGTCAGCAAGTACTGTGATTTGAAAGGAGAAGTAAGTGAAATACATATTGTAGAAAAATATGTATTGCGGTGGTTTGGCCATCTTCAAAGCATGAATGGAAGTCGATTGACGAAACGAATCTATAAAACGCCTGTATTTAATGAATGCTCAGCAAACGTCGCTCTAAAAAATCTTATGCCGACCAAATTGGTGGCATTTTTAAATAGTCCAAATTATAAGTACTCAAAAACTGAAAAGCTTACATGATATGATTCATGGGTGTGAGTGAAGCAAGAAAGATATGCAAAGATAAATGTCATGACGAAATCTGTAGTGTCTGTTTACCTTTTTGAGACATTTCTCACAATTTTCGTTTTATAAACTCAAACCTGTTGGTGTGAGTTTATAAAAAAAGCTCTATAAAAAATTTAACTAAATCTATTCTTATCTTTTTTTCGTTGCATATATAAACTTTAATTCCATTTTAAAGGCAAAATTGTTTATCATTAAGTTTTCTTAAAAAGAGATTAAATGACTAATGAGACGAAAAATTAATTTGACTTAAATTATACACACATGCGGGACGTGTGCATGCATCGTGAATTGTGTTCATTACAACGATGAATACTATACGTATAAGTGACTCGAAACGAATCATTCATTTACTCGAGACTCCCGCGCATAAATACCGTGATTACGAATTGCGGAAATTCATTTAAGCGGCGGTTCAACCGCTCGACGCGTCGCGGACGTAGTTTTCGGCGGAATTATAAAAGCCGGTCCGCATTCGGAAAGCCGAAGGCCGCGCCTAAACTTTTTTCGGCCTCATTTCCTATGTATGGAGGACGTAACATTTTTTACGGCCGCGTCTTGTTGTGGAGGCGGCGTTAAAAAATTGTAAAAAAAAGAAAAATGGACCGGCGGCAGCTTTGTCCGGCCGAAACGTTCTCGGTGCGTCCTTGCGAGTGTGTCTTATGTGACGAGAGGCGTACGAGGCTGTTGTCTATTTTTTATGATATTGTAATTTTTCTATATGGATTACAAATGGAAAATTAATTTTAATACTTGGAACGTCATGACCAAAGTTACTTACCACTGAATAAATAGCGGATATAACTTAATTGGCTGTAAGTCGTGTTTTAGTATAACTTGCTTTTTGTGGTCGTCTTGGTTGTAAATGTTATTGACTTTTTTTCTTTTCCGTCACTAAAAACTGGTGGTTCTTGAGTGAGAAGGAGACAGCGCATGAATCGCAAAAAAAAAATACTTTAAAATATTAGTATTACATGAGCGGAATACTACTGTACAAAATTTGTGTTCACGATTTATTAGTTGTATTTTTAAACGTATTTGCTTGTACCCTTTTCGTGGGTGTGGTTCGAATCAAATATATACTTCGACATACATACAAACTGATGGACGTTATGAAATTACATATAAAGTTCCCATTTTGCATTCCTTTGGTTTGAGAAAAGATAAAGCGGAATTCACCAATTCTTCATGCCAATTCATACCTTCTTATGTTACTAGTTTTTGATTCTATCATGCTTCCATAGGTGTTATCATGAGTGAATCTCCATACTTCTAAATGATATTTCGATAATGGATAACTTGAGAATTTAATTTAAAATATTTTTTTTTTTTGATAACCCATCCTATAAGGTATTGTTGGGCACATTTTTAAAAATTCAGTAAAATTTTCTCAACAATGCTTTTATTTAGACGACTACATACGTGTAACGGTATCCCTTACATCGTTGAACATACGTCGTCTTTCTAAATCTCCAATGCCGTTGCTAAAAAAAATCTAAAAAGACAGAAACAGTATAAATATCTTTTAAGAATTATGATTGGATCAGAACATATTCACAAGTTTTTTAGGTATACATAGTTTTCATTTACGAACGAAGTTAATTTATGGCACATGCGAGGAGTTATAGCCTGAACCTCAATAGCCGATGGTTGATTATTTATGAAACCACATAGAGACATACTTTTCGAAAACAAACTAATGCTTGATGTGTAGGGTATATAAATAGGTGCTAAAATGATGTGAATCCGACATACGGCGCTGAATTCGTTTTAATTAAGATTTATGGGATACAACGCTTATACGATTAGCCTGTTTAAGTGTTGAGAGATAGCAATAAAAACAGAAGTTAATTTACGTTACGCTTCCAAAGATTTACATATTGAACCTCGTCGATGGAGCGAAAGAAAAAACATTTATTTTTCTCGTCTCGTAAGGGACATTAATTCTTTTTCTCTCACCAAACTTCTAGCCCAATATGTTCAGAACGGGGCCTTGTATGTAAAAAAGATTCAGTCCCACTATTTTTTATGCTTTCGACGGAGGCCACTGCCCCCGCTGTCTCCTTAATATACTGACCCTGAGAGGAATTTAAGGGGTGTGCATAAATCACGCAGACCTTTACAGAGTCAGAAGGCAATAAATCCCGACGTCCATTGTTGGTACGATGAAAATCTATCTTTATTAAGCTATCCATTACCGGCTTATGAAGTTAATATACGATATACGAGGACATGGCGCGTTTTTCTAATTCACGATATTTCAGGTGCGACGCGGCTTCCCGAATCGCACACAGCCCGTCGGCAGAGTCAATAGAGGAGCAGTTTAATTTCGAGTCGTTTTACATAAACGCCCGAGGGCCCAGCGAAACCCTTTCGCCGAAGTACAGGCGGGCGATCTATAAAATCGTGGCTGTTTTCGCAGCGGCCGCTATCGACCGGCGCGGGTTACACGGCTCTACTACATCACTTGATGTTTTGCCAAGTTCCGGACTTGGCAACAAAGCGTGTTGATTTCTGTAGCCGGCGCTGAAACGCATCCCATATCCATTATTGCAGATATTCGGCAAGTTGGATTGTATAAAATATATTTTCTATATGTACATACATTCAGTCGTGTCGGAAAAAGCCCGGCTACGAATATATAAGTGAAAGAGGGAGTATTTTTGTATGTCTTTTTATATTGCGGAAAGACAAACTTAGATTTTTTTTTTGTTCCGGTATGCCACCAAAAATTTCGAAAAATTTTAGTAACATATGATTTGTCGCCATCCCGGTTATCGGTAACGGAGCTGAAACTGGTTTTGGAACTGAGACCATGACTCAATCTGAGTGCTCGAAATTAAGATTGCGTAACCAGAATTGGGTTTCGTAAAGATCCACAAAAGTAAAATTTCATAAAGGTCATAAGTATTCACTCTATGTCCAAGCGAATGAAGCTGCAAGTAAAGACTAATAACGCTTATTCCTAGTCTTTGTGAATATGCACTAATTTAAAACTGTAACAAAACCACATTACCGTCTTGCATCACTTTATAGTATAATTATTACATAAACATAACGAGACATAGATGATAAAACATTTACTATGAAAATATCAAGGCTTACATAAGCCTTTATATAAGCCATAAGCCAGATACATATCTGTGGGCATATCACACAGACTTTAAGCTATAGGTATTTCATTGTAAGAGATGACCTTCGGTAGTGCAACATGTAAGCTTACATCAGTATCTCTATCTTTATTATGTGAAAATAAACCATGTTCAATATGAAGTGAGTAATGGGATATTGAATTGTATAAGAATGGGATCAACCTTTGATTTTTCACCATCACGATACTATAGTTTTTATTCTGTTTGGACATTCGAAAAATATGATCGCTATCGATGAGCCATACAAAAAACGAGCCGGCGGCGTACGCGATGTATAAAATTTTGAATCGAAATAAGTACGATGTGCGGAAATAACATATCAAAAAGAAACGCTGGGGTCAATTCTTTATGCATGTACAGGTGAAGAAATTAATATAGATGCTCATAAAAATGTGAAATGTTTGCCATTATTTAATGTTATTAAACGAAGTATTCCATCGTTTGTCATCTTAAATACTTTAAGATGACCGTTCTCATCTAATTATTGAAATATCCGCAGTACTAATTAAATTGATATTATCATTTTTGTAGTCGATTTAAGTACGTAGTTATGAGTGTGTTACAGACATGTTAACACAAAATGTTGTTGACTGTTTCTTTGCAAACATTATATAGAAAATTTTTGAGTTAACAAATTTATACTCTCATTTACATATAACGCTATCAACTTTTCTTTGTCTGTATGTCTGTCTATCTGTTTGTTTGTATGTTCGGGTTTACTTTTTTAATGAAAATCGGTAACGATCAGTCGAATTGAAATGGTTTTTTTTTGTATCGCAATAAGTTATTTGATTTAGTTTTGTTATACTCTAGCTTTTTTGAGGATTTGCGCGCATGTTCATAAAATATCTCCCCGTGCATCCTCGTACATCTCTTCCTTTTCTCGACTAATCGATTAATGATAACAGCTATGTCCAATGGAAGATCTAGATCGACACCGGTCCGGGATAGGAATCGCGAGTACGATCAGAATCATAATCAAACCGAGAGCGAAATCGTTGTTCAATAAAATGGTCTAGCGGTAGTAATTGTGCCTTCGATGTAAAAGTACCTATGCGTTCTTGTAGGGTACAAATTATATCGAGGAGCCGGTATTGGGATCAAGGGCGGACCAGACCGATTTTGGACCGAAACGAAATCGAGAACGGGATTGGAATTCGGATCGTGGTCGACGGTGCGATTGATCGATGTGAAAGACGAATTAATTCGTTTTGTATCGACGCGGACGGAGGCTTAGGTAAAAATTCATTCCACATTTTTTTTTAATATCGATGTTTTACGCGTTGATAGTATTTAAGATTCGATGGTGAATGAAATTAACCTTATTACATGTGTATTCTTAGGATTGAGTTTCTCTAATTAGAAATTATTTTCAGTTACAATTTGGAGCTCAGTTATGCGTCTTGGCAATGTTGGTACTTTCGGCGGCCTGTTTTCAACATTTAATAAATCGGATAAGCAGCATTTAATTTAGACGTGCTTTCATGTTATTCCACAAAAAGAATTCAGAGCCGTGATAAAACTTCTGAAAATATCTTTCCATAAATAGAACGCTATGCCTATTCTATCCTGACGTATCTACATTTTCTTAAGAATCGCTTCTCTCTAAAATTTTCTTAAAAAAAATCTCTCTTTTTTTTTTAATTCAAATCAATCTTTTGAATTTCATTTGTTTGCTGTTAATTCAAAAATCATCAGGATACCGAGGATTTTATTACGTTAAACGCTTTTTTTTCCCCCCTCCCGACGCGAAAGATTTTAACTCTGTGAAAGAGGAATTCAATAATACGGCAACGAATAACATTTTCCGTTTCGAACGCTCTCGGGCCGTTCACAGCAGCCGGCTGATTGACCTTTTTTTTGTGTTTACATAAAAAAGAGTTTCTGTTTAATTGTGCGCGCGCCGGCGGCGACTCATTAGGTACTGCAAACAGGCGCCCGGCCGCCCCGCGCACCCGCCGTAATGCGGTGCAAGGTGTGAAGATTAAGCACCCATTTTTTTTTCTTAAACGACCTATCTTGCTGGATTCATCAAAATGCTTAAATAGCGACTCGTCATTAATTCTGTATCGATTTTGTACCTGTACACACTTGAACGTATCAAAAATATTACAATTATCACGGGTTTCGGGTTTTGATATATGTATGTGTGTAGTAGTTTGATGTTTTACAGGGTCATCGTCCTGTTGAATAACGAAAAAAAAAAGGAGAAAACATCAAAATATTTTTGTTGAACCTGATGTGCTTAATTTGTTGTATCATGTATAGCTTTAGCCAAATCATATTAAAGAGATTGATGAAGGTATTCCGAACATTATGCAAATTAGATAAACTTTAGCCAATAACACATAATGACTATAATTTAAAAACTAATTTAATTTGTAAAATTTTAATTGAAAATTACTACAGTCAGAGCCATAAAAACAATTCTATATTAAAAGTTTCACAACAAAATGGAAAATTTTATGAGCGGTTGTTAAAATTATTACTTCAGACAACAATCTCTAAGACAATTACGTCCACGTACTTTAAAATATAAGAAAAACTGTAGGGCATAAACGTGAAATATTATATATTTTGGGTTCTAAATACGTACTTTCAATTTATATAAGCCTGAATATACTTAAGTCAAAAAGTAAAAGATGTTTTTAGTCGATACAACTATTATTTATGTTCCATGCGCTCCCACAGAATTCGATAATCCGTCACACTGTCTGTGATGACCAGGTCAATGTAGTTTACGATTAAGAGATGCCATAGTATATTTATTACCAGCCGACCGACGGTAAAAATTAAAAATCTATCTTTTGAAATCAAATATTGAAATTAACGACGCACAATATCATCACTAGGAGAGTTCTATGATAATTTTGTAAGTATTTTCATAAAGTAATAATTGCTGTGGACGAATAATGAGTTCTTACGTCCGATCTAGATCGCAGACTCTATTCCTGTCTCGATATTGACCCAGAAAGTACAATTCGGGTGAACATTCTCGTCGAGGCCACTTAATTTTTTATAAATTTATTTAATATATAAATCTATAATTTTTAATTCATTTACAAGATAGTTTCAAATATAAAAAAAGATAATATAAATTTATAAAAAATAAAAATGTATTAAAACCCGCATGTTATTAATACTTCTTAAATATTAGGCGTCTGCGCTTTTTGCCTTATAAATAGCAATCCGATTTACATTTTGCGTCGTCTTATATAGCCATGTAACACACGGAGGTACATTTTTAGTGTTAATTTAATATTATTAACTGTAGAGATAGAGTTTCTGCAGTCAAAACTATTTTAATTGTAATTTCCTCGTCTTTTAGATTCTTTTTTTTAAAATTTAGGATATCACTTAGTTTTTGAGTTATTAACGAAAAATTAAACATATTTTTTAATACATTCTTCGAGACGTCATTCCTTATCGATTATGCTATTGCTCATATTTAAATGACACATCATTACTAAACGGATTTTAATGAGATTTTTATTGCAGTTATCCGCACCGTTGAAAGTCAAACATAAATTATTCTTTATCTAAATGAAAACCATTTTAAAAATAATAAACTGATAAAAGTAAATACAATTTAAATAACCATATACAGATATAATTAAAAAAATAGTATAAAATTAAAAATAAATAACAAACTCACAAAAACTAACTCGAAAAATTACCTAGTGACTTTTATAGGTTTCAAATGTTCAGTGCAATATTACAGGAAGAATTGTTTATACAGTAGTGCAAAGAATTGAAACAAGACAATTTTTGCAAAGAGAAGATTCTGTCTGCGAAAATTGGCAAAGAAAACTTTCTTCAAGCCTGAATTTCGCGTGATGCACAATGGCTCGGCATGCAAATAAATTTTGCTCTCGTCCAAAACATGCGATGTCTCACCTCTCCAGTAATGAAAGCCAATTATAAATTGTCGATATTTTATATTATATCATTATTTTCAGATGTATCATGAAACTGTATCATGTACAAATTTCGTAAAAATTGTAAACAATAAACAGTCACTGAAATATGCATTTACATTTTATCTATTTATAAATGCGATTATGCTCCATACGAACAACGTATTATATGCTTATATTTTAAATTAAAAATAATTTATTGTTAATAATATGGCCATTACCATGGTAGATAAATTACAAAACACTAACGAATAAAACTACGCAAAATCAATTTGAAAACTTATGTCTGATTGACTGGTTTGCTTTCAAATCTTTTTTCTTCACGAAGTAATACGATTTTATTGTTTGTTTTCGAGCAGGAAAAGCGGTCTTTCCGAGTGGAAGACGTGAACATGTCATTGATAACATATTATACTGCATTCAAAAATTTTATCATTCTAAGTGCAGGTAAAAATAATAGTCCCTGCATAGCCGAGAATAGAACTGGGACCAGGAGAATAGGAGTTGGATTTTTATAGAAATGAAGACTGAAATCGGATTTCTTCATTTTGTACGTGCACAAGAACCTAGCTTAGTCTTAGCTGGTTTATTCCACTCGGCCGTATGCAAACCCTGGTTAAGAAACTAACGAACGTATTTTAATTAGATTAGAAAATGCCGGAACCTACAGACTTTAAGTTGACTGAACGTGCAATTCTTAACTAAAATAAAACTTTTAAGTAAGCTCTCTCTAGCTTAGACTCAAATTGCACTAAGTGAGAGACTTGCACCTTTAGCATAGGAACTTTTTGTTTCTCGTAAAGATTCTCCAATAAATCGTTAATCTGCTTGTACGATGTAACGTAATCTAATCGTTAATGATGGATAAAGCTTTGTTCTAGTCATCCGATCCTTCTTAAGGATAGTTTCGACTAGTTTTAGTTAAGATCAGGTGGTTGAAAAACACTCCATTTTTTGACTCAAAAAGAAGACCTTTGAAGAAGTCGTCACTATTTCTCAATGAAAAACGCTTCAAGTATCGTCACAAAAAATACTTGCCAAACCCCCCAACAACAAATGAATATGCTAACGGACGGGTCCAACATAGCGGTGATTAAAGCATAGTAAAAAAAAGCCCAAACATAAAAGCCGATACGACAATTAGGACATCGTAACGTTAAACCGCGCGAGCCAGGCTCTGCGCCATTAGGGGCACGGACGCCGGCGTCCGTCACGGCGCTTCCGTCACGCGTGATGACGATGGCGCCGTGACGCATTGTGCTGTGGCATACGCACAAAAAGTTATGCTGTGCCTATCGGGCTCCTGTTCTCCGCGTGCGTCCGTTGTAACGTTCGTGTTACTGTACGGTCGTCTTTTTATGTCGATATCTAGACGCCGTCGAAATGGAACTAGTGACACGCTCTGTTTCATGAAAGTTTGAATTTGAAAATGACTTAAGCTGTTTTTTGAAGTGAAACTTCTTTATCGATGTATGAGAGAAATTTCATCGTCACGTTTTCCTGTTACGCACTATATTTTTTTTACTAGTACTTGGTAAGAATAACGGGCCAAATACGATTTAAAGTCGCGTATCGAAGGTTTTTTCTACTCTACTACCACACAATATATTAGCTTTGCATTATAATCGATGCTTTTATGTATTGCAGTGTTCATGATAGAACAAAAATAAAACTATTAATAAATAGGTTATTTGTATGGAAATCCATCATATTTTTTCATTTTTTATTTATTTGCTAAAATATCCTCCATAATAATACATATTTTATAAAATTTCTACTAATTACCGATTAAGATTCGAGATATACAACCCTTTTGACGTAGGATATACGGACGAACGAACGAATAGAAAGCTTAGGCTTAATAATAAGGCGTTCTGGATACGCATACCTTAAAAGAGGTATTACATTTAATTGTTATTGTAAAAAAAAAACATAAAGGCTTAATTTATTATTAATATTGTTTTGTCTTTACTATTTAAATTACATCAATAAAAGTATAGTAGCAGTATCCATAGTTAAATCTTTAATTTAGTCACTGAAATATTGTACTATATTTTTTTATACTATTGTAATTTCAACTCACAGACAAATATATACACAAAAAAAACCTTCCTCAAGAAAGCAGTGTCGTATAAGAATTAAATGTTACCGTAGAAAGCGCGCAAAATGAATCATATTATCTTAATATACGTTATAATATTCTTAAGCGTTCGGAAAACGTACATTATATTTTAGGCAATACCTTTTTCCATTAAAAATTTTACTTGCCACAATTTTGTTTATTTATTCGTGGGAATAGAGATTAAAACATCTTTCTTCGTATATTTATCAATGGTATGGCGTGCTTATCCAGATCGACATTATAAATTCAAGTTATGGAAAACACCTTATAGGAAAGGTTTGTCAGTCTGTTTTGTATCTATATAACAGTTTTGTATCTTTTCTATTCTTTTAATTTCTAAATTGTAAATGCACGTATTGTGGTTTTATCTGGAGCACATGCTGAATTAGATCCATTTCAATATGTCGTTTTTATTTAGTATTATTTATATATTTTTATAATTCGCTCCTTCAAGTAAAATTATATATATATTTTTTTATCTTTACATATTAAATCATAAAGGAGTCGTATTTTGAGTTTAATATTTTTTCAAAATTACAATTTATATACGTTGTACTTTGTCACCGAAGCACAAATAAATCGGTTTTAGAATTTGTGTCTGTTTGTCTGTGCGTTTATTCACACTAATCTCAAAACCGGCTAAACCAATTTCTGTGCGGTTTTTACTGCTGTATTGTAGTAAGCTTTCCGTAACATTAGGTATTTGCTTCATTCCAATCGGTTCACAAACAAAAAAGTTATATCAACTTATACATAATTATATACCGTACGTAGCAGTTTCATTGAAAATTATTAAATAAAGTTATTTATGAAGACTATTTTGTACGTACACATCTATAAATACGTTTATTTGGTAACTTAAATAATTATAATTAGAAAAAACAATTACATGTAAGTTTCATTTGTTTTATTATTTTTACTTAAATTCTGTATTTATAATAACATTACTTCATTTTGCATAACAGTAGCTATTATAAGTAGGATGCTATTAAGTCGGTAAGGGTTTTCATTTTTATTGTTTGTAAATATATTGTACATCATTATATATAAAGATTAGATAGAAAAAAAAACTTTACATATAAGTTTCGAGTGTTTTATCGTTTTAGATTAATCGTGAGATTAAATTTACTAATTTAATTCTTACTCATGGATAGTTTTAATGCAGCTAATTTAATTTTATACTAAAATTTGTCCCGGCTTCGGCCAAATCAGATCTACGACCGGTAACGGAATGTATATCGTTAGCTATGCAGGAGCGGAATCGAAATTCGAAACGGGGAGGCATCGAGTACGGGACCGAGGTCCAAATCGAGTGTGGGACTAGAATCAGAATGAATAGCGTGACTGGAATCAAAATGGGAAGCAGCACCGGAACCAGACTAGAGAGCGGGACTAGGAACGAGTGCGGGACCAAAATCAAATCTACTTAAATTAAGACCGGATTCGGAATCAAAAAACAGAACCGTGATTGGAATCCAAAGTGATACCAACTGGTATCGACAGAAGGATCGGGATGAGAATCGAGCCCGGGAAGTGAAAGTGATCACGGTTGAAATATAATCAATCTATATACAAAATGAAGGAACTTATTCTATGTCCACGCGGACGGAGACGCCGGCGAAAGTTAGTATACTGTAAAAGCGTCTACATGGTAACGGATTAAGACTGTATTTGCGATACCGATCTCAATATAAATCCTCGTCTAACCTAATCCCGGTCCACGTTATCGCGTACCTCATGATTGTGCACGTCCCTTTGGTATAGGCCTATACCAAATAAGAATACTACATAATACCTATACTATATAAGAATATCGACCTCTTGTGGGTACTTCTTAGGGTGTGTTCTTAATATTTACGTAATCGGTCGTTATTCTAATAATAATTATAGTAACGATTTTAGAAAACTTAGTGAACTTTTCGTGATAATTTAGTGTGAGACACTTAAAACTTTGCTTTTTCATTTCGCATGCCGTGCGATGTTTCATTTGAGTGGAAACTTAAAACCAGTTAACATTAAACAAATGCTTGCTATTTTTGCAGCTCTTAGGAATCGTATAGTGGTAAGTTTTGCCATTAATTTCAAATTTATATCTCCACGCATTACTGATAATAAAGGTCCTGAAGACACGCAGGCAGACACAAAACCCTAAAATAAGATGTTTAGTCGTTTTGGAGTTGCTTTGGTTTTTGAATAACGAGTCAGGACCATCTGTGATTTCTGTTTTCCTTACAATAAAACCTTAAATTATCCGAAGCCTTACGAAAAATCCACAGGGGATTTTACATTTATTGAAAAACGGAAATTGCTTTCCTATATTTACTTTATGCTAATGTACATCTTTTCAGTCGGCACTGAGTAAACGTTGAATACATTCTGTAGATATATAAAATCCTCTAATGAGTTCCGTGCTTTACAAGGGTTGTTCAAGTAGTTATTGTACGGTATCACTGATATACTAATCGCATCCGTTTTTTTGAAAGAGCCACTTTTAAGGAATCTCGTACTAGATAACTATTCTTTGAACCTATATTAATAAAAGGAGGCAGTTATATGTTTGTTTGAAATTATTTCTTTGTGTGTTTTCAGCGATAACTCCGTCAATTGTGTAGAATTAATTTTTTTATTTGTTTGAAAGGCTTATGCTCTCGACCTTGTAAGCTCTTTTTTATTCAATGACATCCAACAACCGAAAGCTTAATGCACCCTCCGAGGCACGGCGACAGTGAACTTATTTCACTTGAGTGAAGAACTCATTGTTCGATCGGTCCATTGTCAAAATAAAACCGGATATCTTCTAGATTGCCTTCTAGATCGGTCGCTCGTTCACCAACGCCTTTTAAATAATTATAAATCCTCCGCAAACAGCAACGGCCACAATAAAACGTTTCTTCGCGCAATCTCCACACAAACTAGCCAGCCTTCCGACTCCACAACGCTTAATATTTGTTTAGGCCCACGAATTAATATAATAGAATTAACTCGCCGGCGTCCTGCGCGTAGTTTCAGCGTTACGTCAATATTGGTACGTCCCTAACACACCGCCTTTTCATATTACAGTTTCAAAACTGTACTTTTGGTGTTTTATCTATACAATGCATTACTGCATTTCAATTTACATCGATGGTTGCATATTAGTGCATATTAATGACGATACTACAGAGTGAGCCGTGGTTGTGGGCGCATGCATTGACTCATTTTCATAATTGCTTTAATTTGCAAATAAGTTGTGTGCAGTATTAGTAATAATTGTCGTCGTTGTGATATAAAAAAAAAAGCCTTTTCAAAGCAAGCTTTTATACATAAAGTATTAAAGATAAATATACTTTATCGCTTTCATAGTGAACAGCGATTTTATAATAATTAAAGTATGCTCATAGCAAAACATGCAATACAAATGAATAGTAATTTGCTTTTTTATTCTAAAAACTACTTAGGTATGAGATTATTTCATGGTTTCTTTGAATCCTAGAGGCGTACATTTTTTAAAGATTTTTTTTTAGAAATGGACAAAATTTTAATATGTATGCGATAAAAAAATACAGAGTGATAATTTTGACGTGACAACGTCTTAAATTAGGTTGCGGCTGGGAGTCACTTATGAAAAAGTGTAACGCTCGGTAACGTAACGATGAGTCACCGAACGAGAGAGGCCCGCCGAATGCCTTGCGTCTCTCCCACTCAACTATGATCGGTCTGCCGCGCGCAGCACTAGAATTAGTGCATAGCTTGCAAATGTATTGCAAGTTATTGTATGTATATTTGTATATAAATACGTATGTATGTGTAAAGGTAAAAATAAAATTTTGTTAATATGAAATTCAGTGCGAGATTCTTTGTATAAATTAATGTTTTAAATATAATTCTTTGTATAAATAAATGTTTTAAATTGTTACTATTATTTCATCCTTCTTCCTACTATACGAATGAATATTCACATTAAAATGATTTTACCATTCAAAGTCGTTGTCACGTAAAACTTTCGCCCGTATACCGACTTTACAGGCAACCAAATTTTTTATTAGAAAAATTATGTGATGATGTCTGCAAGAATAAAAAACATCTATATTACCGAGAAAATGATGAATCTGAGGCTAACCGACACGAAAATGTATTTGATACCATCAATACATTACAATTGATTTAATTTCTTACACCGGAATCGTTCTATTTGATAATAACGATATATAAACTTTTAATATAACATCAATTAGACCAACTAAATCTTTAGGTTGCGGACGAGATCGTTCCTCGACATTTTCCCTTGAAACTCAACGAATAATGGACGCGGGGCTGTGGAGTCGGGGAGTGGAGACGGAAGTCGAGAGCGTCGAACGGGAGCGGAGAACTCGCCCGCCGCGTGCGCTTCAAAGCGACCGCTTTCTAACCAGCTTACATTGTGATAACATCAAACGAGCACAAGAAAATAAATCTCCCGACTTATCTTTGTGGTTGTTTATAATGCGAGACCTTAAAATGCTGTTCACTTTAAGTGATATGTTATAAATAAATCAAAGTGATAAATGATATAGACTGTTTGAAATTTAATATTTTTTTATGCCAAGTTAAAAAATTGATACAATCAATATAACAAAATTGCTATTTAAATGAAATGGCCATTGTGGTTCAATGAAAGATAGACTATAAACTCTGGTTAGAGACTAAAGAATTACTGTAGTCTCATCCATTTTTAGGGTTCCGAGCTAAAATAGCAAAAACAGAGCCCTCATAGATTCGTCATGTCCGTGTGTCCGTCTGTCCGTTCGTATATCACAGGCATTTTATTCCAAAACTGCAAAACGTATATTGATGACATCTATAATGAAGGTCTCTTGCATAAGCCGCTACTTAATTTAACAAAAATAAATGTTTCTAGGGGGGCACTCCATGCATCTAACAGAGACTGAAAAGAAGTTTTTTCAGCAAACAACATCGAGTAGTACATATTTCGTATGTCGTTTTAGTAGTACATATTTCGTATTTCGTAATAGTACAACTTTCAGGTTTCTAAGTAATTTTTCTGATTACATGAATAATTATTACGATAATGCTTAATAATTACTTTCAACGAAAATTATTTTGAATATGGCCGGAGATATTGTTTTTGAGTTATTGCTGAAAAGCTGAGCTTTTCAAAAAAAGGACGTGAGTGCCATGAAGATACGCTCTTTTGTTGATGCACTTTAGTTTACACTAGTTAAATAGTAATCGTTGACATACCTACTTGTGTTTCTAGTTATAGGCGACTAAAGTGTTTATAACTATTCTGTGCGAACAAAGAAGCGAACGTAAATAAAGCGAACGTATATCATAGGAGAATGGATTGCAATCAGGATTAAGAGCCACTGCCCTGCACAGCTTAGACGTACGGCCAGCCGATATTTGTGCAGCCTTAACCCGGAAAATAGAGTCGGAGAGCGTTTTACATCTATACTACAATCCGTCAATACATATCTCGCAGAAGGGTAAAACCGTTTCTTCGTAATTTCTTCTTATATACACAAATTACTTGGATAATTGAGATGAGAAAAACTAAAAAACTAAATGGAAAGACGATTTAAATGTTTTTCTTGTATATAATTAATAAACTGATCTGATTATGAAATAACTCGAATTTATTTAACTATTTCTTTCCCTCTTCAACAACAAAATACTACTTTCGCGTCCCACGCCCGCGTTCACCTGTCAACGGCCCAAGGCGGCAGCGGGTGACAGCCGGAGGAGACGAAGCGCCATCCTACGTCGCGACACACATCGAGCATTGGAGCAGGACGCGTGTACAATCTCACGTCAAGTCGTATTTGTACAATCACCTGTTCTTAGCGTTATAGCGGCAAGTTTTAGATTTGCACTTTTTTCTTTTATTTTCAACAATTAATGACTTTCAGCATTCGACCCTTGTTGCGCCAGCGTGGAGGACCTAAGCACCAATAACGCACCTCGATGGGAAATTGTATAAAAAGACACTGGAATAAGAGAAATCTGATACGGTATCATGACTGTTTTATGCTTTTACGTGCTAATATATAAGCATGTAAGGTAAAATTATAAAAACATTTTATACAAGTTTGCAGGATAAAATACTAGAATTATTGTGGTCAGACGAGCGCTCTGTTAAAAGTTCATCTTTAATTATTTACCTAATCTTATAATTTCTATATATTTTTTTAAACTATTAACAATTAATTCTCTAGCAATTGACACAAGTATGCAAAATCAACAATAATAGGTGTCAATTAATAGTAGGTATTAATTTTTATTTAAATATTATTCGCGGCTGCGATTAAACATGCTATGCACACGCATACACTTATAATAGACAAAATAAAACCTTAAAAAAGAGAGAGATCAATATGACACTCATATATGTCTCTCTCACTTTCATGCGCACGGACAGCGCCCTCTCGATCATACACACAGCGGCGATAAAACTGGATTTAGGGGGCGTTTGGTCCCTTGTATCGGTCTGTCTGCTTGTAAAACGTTTTCAAATAAACAAAAATGCAGTTTCAGTCTGTAAGTGAGATTAAGTAAATGCTTTGAGAGCTTCGAAACGTTTGTAAAGTAATACTGCCGACGAAATGTAATAATGTAATAATTACTAGAAATGTAATTATGACATTTCTAGTGATACTTTGTAACACATACGTAAAAATCTGCTGTTAGTGTTTAAGTTGTTTTGAGCAGCATTTTTACCCACCTCGATTATCTGATACCTGGAAAATACGATCTTAATGTATAGTAATGCAACTCAGTTTTAAACATTTTGTATATCAGAAAATATGTGACGTCTGTTGGGACTGGGATCTTGCTCTATATTTATATTAATATCTTTTGCATTTATCTCACCTGTGCCATATTAATTCTTGCGTCCTGTAACTAAATACATATGTGCGATTATGTACACGTATTACGAATATGTACGTACGATAGCCTACGGACAGTTTAAAATAAAATTTATTTATTAGATAACTTTAACTATAAATTTTCCATAAAAAATTATGTAAAATATAAAAATGTAGTTAATGTACTATATATTAACTTCAAAATTAAGAAAATATGTAAAAAGTTATATATATATATATCATATAATTTTTACCAGAATGCCGGTTAAATGACTCTGTGCTATATATCTCTTAATTTAGATCTAATTCCTTGTAAAATGTTAAGACTAAAGCCATTATAGTCATTAGTGGTTAAAGTTAATTATTTCTGTCTGACGCTACACAGGAATTTGTTCTATTCGTATTTGGAACTGAAAACATTTTCCTACTACTCCGCTTGCAGGGACATAAAGTTAATTCCTTAGTTTTATGTATAGGCCCAACTTGTTTTTAACTACCATATGATCCCCATTCCGTCCCTTTCTGGATTGTGACTTCCCGCTTCGCCGTCGATCCTGATGCGATTCCCAGCTTTTAGGCTGATCTCGTTCACGGTTCCGATCCCAGCCTTGGTTTCAATCTCGATCCCGCTCTTCCCATTTAGACCTCGATCTCGGTATAGTTATCGAAACCAATTCCGCCTTTCGTTAAATGATAATCAACTTATCACAGAGGAACGCATACTCGCACACCGAAAAAAAAACAAAACACAAAACATTAATCTATATAAAATATTTGTTGTTGCAATCTGCACACCATCTATAATGCGTTGATGGTAGAACTATGATTTAAAAAAAAAAGCTTTGGCGCAAACGGCAATGACAACTATGCAAAGCTTGAACATAATCAAATAATCGATGCGACAACACAGAAGGTGAACGCACAAACCATTAAATTTTAACGATTAAACGTTTTTCAAGAGATCCCCGAACTTTGGTCTCATGCGAGTTAACGATGTAACACTTCACCTGTCGCTAAATATTTGCGTATACCTCGTAATCTAAGTAATATGACGCAAAGTGACGAGTACATTCTAAGAATAGACCGATGAGCCTTTCCTGTTAATGAATTAACGTAATTATGCGCTTACGTCATTAACCGTGAAGGAGGATCAGCGGAAACTACCTTAAATGTCCTACGCGCGACAAAGAATTCGGTTATATTTCGCAATATGGCAGGTTATATGAGTCATTGTTGCATTGATTTTTAGTTCTTAAAGTGAACATGTAAGTTAAAAATAATTAAAGGGTTTATGAAAAGTATTACAGTAAATCAAAGACACTAGTCGTTGTGATTATTTATGTTGAAATTTGGTTAAAATATTATAATAGGCGATACCTATTTCACTGAATGTAAAGCTATTTTTATTTTAATAGAACGGACCCATTGTGAATTCAATGATTCTGCCAGTGTCAATTTAGAATGCTTAAATTAACATTGTTTTTTTTTTGTCGAAACTTTTTGGCGTGTAACAACTTGCCAATGCTTTGTCTTGTCAAGAAAGAGTAGCAAAAGGATTCATAATTTTTTGAACAATACCAAATTTATAAACGGAGTTTACACACATCATTAAATATCTTAATGATTCATTTATAATATTTCAAGCAGTTAATTTTGAAATACAAAATTTTGACTTCGTCTTAAGTCCGCTAAGCGCTGAACTTGAACATATGACTTTATATGTTAGTTACTTTGGGCAAAAACAGACAGAGAGGAAAAAGTTCAATTTTGTCAATCTCGCTTAATAAGTTTCTGGTGTGAACCTAAGACATTTATAGTTAAGTAAATTCTTCTTTCATTAAAATGAAGATAATCTTTTAAAAAATAAACCTATTGTATAGTAAAAATGCTTTTGAATGTAACATTTAGATTAATTTAAAAACCCTAATGACTGTAGTATGGTCACTTACTTTATTACAATATTTAGAAGTTATTATTGTAAAGTCATTAATAAAAAGCTACTTTTTAATTTGAATTTGACTTCAAAGCTAACACGTAATAATGACATTTCCTTAAATGAGAATTTAAATGGGGCCGTTAAAGAGACCCTAAGTATGTTGAAAAAACATATTTTCAAAAACAGTCGTATTTTCTTTAACGCCAATCTGTACCTACCGATAAGCAGCGCCGAATACGATATAAGCACAGCGAAGCGTCTATAACGAGCATCGAGGTAGTTTTCCACACGATAGAACTTAACGCGGGCCCGCTCCACGAGGTAAATCGCACGCGCTTCTCATAAACACCTTTATGTAAATCCGCCATCACATCGCCCGACCTGGATGTATGTGCGCCGCCGCCCGATAATGCTGTAACAATTTGTGAACTGTTTTATGGGGCATCGGCGCGTCTTGCACTTGTCGCTAATCGACGTTTAACGAGCGGGAAGCGCTACCGTTATTTAACGCATCTCCCGTCGACCGGATGCCGAATTGTATCTCCAAGGGCGGGGAACGCGGCGTTTTAATTAATACCGCAGCGAGGGAACCTCTGGGCGAATAGCGGATTCCGTAGGCGTAACGGAAACTTTGATGGAGCGCACTATGCGCCGTTAACACCAGACGTGTCTTTTCTTCTGTGGACTTGTTTACGTCTTTAACCGCTTTTCTTTTACTTTCTATGCTCCACTTTCTTGGTGAATGCTAGAAGAAACGGTGTGTGATGCGTTTATTATTTATATATAGAAGAATCCTACGAAAATCAGAATTTGTTATTGTAATTGGTCCTTTTTTAAAACCATCAAGATAACAATAATAGTTCCTCCTTCGGAATCAGCGTTAGAATGGTGACTAGCGGGCGTTCCACTTCCGATTGATGCCCGTCGGTAATAAATTGTGAATAATGTGTTGGGGCGATGTTAGCTTCGAAACGGTATGTTAATATGATATCGTAAACCTGTTTAGGGCTACAAACAAAAAGACGATGTATGAGTGGAATTACCCATCTGTCATTCCATAACTTACTTCCAATTACAATATTTTGTGATTGCGTCTTAATTTGTTAGTATGTTCCCAATAATAGTTATTGTAAGTAATAATTCCTTTGGGATTTATTCAATCATTTATAACATAATGCTTAGTTAGCTTTTCGGTCGTCGCGCGTTGATTTTTTTTTTAATAAAACATTACATAAGCTCACGTCATGTTAGTATATGTACAAAGTACTGTTATATTCTCTAGTCTCTAGATCCATCTCCTTTCAAACTAAATGCACTTATTCGTATTAGTTCGCACATTTGCTTTACTTTAAATGTTTTCTACGTCAAATTCAACGTCGTACGTCAATAAAGAGCCAATCTGGTAATCGACTCTTTTATCTCCATGGATATATTGTATTTAATGATGATTTCACATTTGTTTGAAATAAAATCAAATATAAATTTGACGTGAAGTATTTATTATAAAAACGCTTCGGTTTGAATGGATTCATGTCAGTTATTAGCTTTTGCTTAAAGCTCTGTCTAGATAATATCGATCGAATGTCGAATCGAATAATCAAAATAATATTTTGTTCCCATATACGATTGTTCAACGTTCCGTTCTTGCACTAGTCGTCCTCGCACGAGCTTTCGAATTCCACAAATAGTTTTGTCATTCAATCATTTGATTTAACTATGTAATCAATAGCAACAATTAGATCCATATATTACGATTAGAGATGAAGAAAGAACCATATAAAAGAAACACTTAACCCATTGATTACATTTCAAAGTGTCATTAATTTAATGAAAATGTGTGTTGTGCAGACATTACCCTACTACAGTACTGATTTAAGACTCGCATACATCGTTTTAAGGCCGCGGGAAAGGATCTATATTACATATTCATGTCGGACATTACCTGCGTTTCACGTGAAAATATCACAAAATCCAGCATACGAGACATACGAAACATGAAAAAAAAAAAAAATGTGAAGGGTCGAAATATCACAGGAAAATTTTAGCGTGGTTCGCAAACGCGACGCGCCGAGACGAAAGCCGCGGAGGCGGCGCGCGCGGCGGCCCGGGGCGCGTTTATCGAACGTTATTACATTTTCTATCTGCTGTGTGTGAAAAATGCTATGTATGTGCGTCGCGCGCGCACTCACCGCACCGACTATAACATTTCGACAAATAAATACTTTCCGTGTCAAACGTTCGTAGGAGCCGCCGGCGCGCCGCCGCCGGCCCGTCTGTGAGCGAAATTGTTACATCATCCCCGGCGATAGTAGTCGGATGGGCGTCATTACCTCGAGGAAATACGCTATAAGGGGAAACCGATCGCTTACGCTGTGTCCGTCGCTACATAAAGTGCCGATAATAACGGACAATATACGTACGGATCGATTTACAACGCTTTTAAGTTATGCAATAGAATTTAAAATCCCAAGTATGCGTGTACGAGCGTTGCGAGTTCTAGAATATTAGATGGCATGTCGTTGAATTCTTGCCTTTTACATTTCTTGTAACTGTTTCACAATGATTTCGAATTTGTACTTCGACTTTGTTCGTGTAATACTTATTTATTTTATGATATTACAGATATTTAATTTCAGATTATAATATCTATAGTCTCTAGGATAGCAATTTTCTATTTTTTAGCTATGAGATGAACACGATATAAAAACTTCATGACGAAAAATAAAATAAAAAGTGCATAAAAGTTCAAAATTTAGATCCGAAACATTTCTTTTCATAAAAAAAATTACAGTGCGAGTCGAATTCGCGTGCAGAGCTTTTCGTTACCGTTATTCACTTTTGCACGTGACACGTTATGCAAACCAAATTGGTGGCATATTAAGGAACGGCTAAATTTCAACCACCCGAAACAGATGAGGGTGCAAGAAACGATTGATCGTACCGTGTGGAGATCTGTGAACTCTAACCACTCTCGTGGGAAATGGGCGTGAGCTTATGAATAATCATAAATTAATTACTCATTTTTCTTATAATTTTTGCTTTCCTTTTCATTTAGTGTATCTGCACAACCAATATATGTACGTATTATATAGTCTCTGTGAGTGGTCCGCTATTCGACCCACTTTTTGTAGGTTTCTCCTTAAATATCCGTAAGCATTCGACTATTGTATTCTTTTTTTTTATCCAAATTAACCGTATAATCAAGTAATAAAATGTATTATTTAAAATAGAAAGGGTATGCTAAATACCTTTATTTTTCAAAGCTTTTTTTTTTAAATGGCTTATAATAATAATAATATAAACTCACGACTATTTCCCAGTAGGGTAAGCAGAGACTATAGATTTCCATTTGGTTACGATCTTTGCATATCTCTCTTGCTTGACTGACATTCATCAATCTTTTCATGCAAGCTTGTCGGTCGCGGTAGCTTAAAATTTAGCCCTTTTTTAATATGCCTCCGATATGGTCTTCATAGAATTTTTAAATGGTTTAAAGCCGTACATTTTAAAAACCTTCTCTTTCATTGATACATTTTTATATCAGTACGACAATAATACATCATCCGTATGCAATACATAATTTATATTTTTTAAATGAATTTCAAATTTTAACAAATAAATGCGGATTTAGACGATATACTTCTATGATTTCAAATGCACCATCGACGTATCGACCGCGACCCAGTTCTAGAAAAATAAACTTTAAACAAATAAACAAGTGAGTGACTAACGAAACATAGTTACATACCTATTATTACCTTATGCTTAACTGTGTTTTCGTAAATGTAATTACGTATACCTGATGCAATAACCTTAAGTAAAACAACATCCCACATAAACAAATAAATATAACCGTAATAAAAACGCAATAAAAACTCCGTTAGCCGCTTCGTTTTCCAGGGAAACGTTCCACGCCGCGTATTAGCATCCGAATGCTGTCGCACCTGAAATTTGAGTCGGGAACAAAGGCCTCTACAAAATGTTTACATTTTCTTTGATTGTGACGTCAGTAATCGAGGCACGTACCCGGCGCCCGACGAGAGCGCCGGCACGACACACCTCCCCGCCGCCGCTTCCAATCCACCATTCAATATTCACAAGCGAAATAGAATCACCCGCTTCGGAACGCAGCCGGTCATCAAATGACAGCCCCGGTGGAATTTCATTATTTACTCTATCCGAGGCGGCCCTTCGCCCTCCGCCCGAGAATACTCCATACTCGCAGCGCCCTTTTGCGGCTCTGTAAGGATCATTTTGAATGGTATTTTTGCGAATGGCGTACGATATTAATTTTATTCGTTGGCGGTATTTACGATTAGTAGAGTTAATCGTAATCTGTCCAACATTTCGGACAGCTCAGTTTGAAAAAAATTTTTGAATTAAGTTAAACATAAATACATACGTGATTCAATACAAATTATGTTATTGTTCTTTGTCGTCAAAATTAAAAAATATTAATTAACAAAAAAAATATCTCAAATAAAAGAATTTGGAAGACAATTTTGAACGTGGTTATTTTATAATCTATTTTGTTTAAAAATGAAAAAAAAAACGCATATGTAACATATTGGTAATTCATAAAAAAATTGTTGCTATTTTGTATTAACAGAACTCTCAGCTAAACTCACACGCTTATATTAATAAGATTTTGCAAATAAAAAGTTAAAACTACTATTTAATTGTAGTCTTTGTAAAGTTTTAATTCCTGATACTCTTTTATTTAAAGCGCAATGTGATGCACTTCTTTGAAGACGGTTAACAAATTTGTTTGGTACTGACTTAAAAATTAGAAAAGATTTGTAATCGTCCGTTTTCAACTTATCTTCTTATTATAATTATATTTAGCGACATTGAATATAATGTATATTCAACGGACTAAATATATCAAAATATTATGACAAGAATTGTATATGAAATTCTAATGAATTTCATCGTTTCGACGCCACCCGAGATGAAAATTACTGGTATTTAGTGGTCATTTTGTCAATTGCAACACTCATGCAACACTTGCCGAATTACCAAGTCGATACTATGCAATAGTAATTCAATAAATATGTATAGTAGCCTCAAAATTTAAGTTGCTTTCCAATATATAAGACAGAACGTGTTACAAATTACATGTCATATTACTACCATATATGATTGAATATCGTTTAAAATACAAATAAATTCAAACGAATTCACTGCAAAGCAGAAATTCATAAAATTTTAGTGCACTAAGCGAGTTCAATAATAACCTTATTTTCACACTGCAACTTTAACACAAAAAAAACGACTTATATACATGTTTCGATAAAAAAATATAAAAAAGGTAACCACCATCTTCACATTAATTTCTTCTATTGTCCTTCCACTGATACTTTATTATTTCGTCAACCAAAAAAAAAATGTTTATCCTTACATATCCAAAAATTTGGCTGCAAGAGGTGGACGCAGTACGCAGAAACGCACCCCTCATCGACGCAGAGGAAACTACGCACGGCTCACGAATAATACGACGGCGGACGAAATCGTCAGACGTTTCATGGAAAAACTAACGGCGTCACTTCAGTCCGGGCGAACATCGCGGAAGGCGAGCCGGCTTCATTACGCGGATTAGGCGCCGCCTTTGCGGGCGCGCGCCGCTTAACGCAACTATCTGTACACTGTACCGTTTTTACTTATCTGTTAAAAGCCCTTTGAGTTCGTGGGCGGTGTTTGGAGATGTTTGTCTTCACTCGTCCTCTAGCTCCGCGCGGCGATCGCCCGGAGCTCGACGCATTTATCCAATCGGATGACGCGCATCCAATAGGTGTCGACGACGGCCGGAGGCTGAGATCGCTTATCTCGAAAACTGACCAGCGTAAACACGGGCCGAACTTACACAGAAATTGACAAAGACGATATCTGAGTAAGCTCCAGAAATTGAACATTGCAATTGTTCTATCTGCAGATGTAAAGTTTCAATTCTTTTCAATTTAGTGATTTTGGTGAAGTAATAAATTTCGATAGATATTTTCAGTCACAATTTATGCATTAAGTGTAGAGTGAAATTTTAATGTGCGCATAAAATTCAACAAAAATAAAGTTAATCGCGTTTGAAAGTTAGTCGTCTAAAATACTTTCTTATTTCATTTGTACATAAAGATTTTTTTTTTAAATCTTTGATTGCACAATCACTGTTAAGGCAATGTATAGACGAAAGAGCATCGTGTTATTAACATGATTTTATGGACTTTACACAGACCCATGCAATAGAATGTTCTAATTCGGTTTTCACCCATTTCTTGACGATCTGAGATTACGTGGACGTATTAGAGTACCGATGATAATTTAAGGTATACATAGGTACTTACATCGATACAAATATTAAGCAATTCTTCCGAGACGATTAAGAATTTCAAACAAGGGCTAATATGTACAGTAAAATAAAAAAAATGTATTATTGTTAAGAACGTATTTCTTGTATCTATCAATATTGCTACCTAAATGAATTAGAAGGAAAGACATTTATTAATCGCTCAGAGACAAAGTACAAAAGTGTAAAAGATTACATAGCGTGAAACCTAATATTAATATATTAACATAAAACACTGTCGAACTGAAAATTTCTCCGTAACAACTAAATGGCTTCTGCTTCATCTTTTTGCAATGGATCGCGAAAATCCAGAGCGTTGATTTTCAGGCCGTATCGACATTTACGCAAGACCGCCACACCTGGCTTGAATGTATTAAGGCTTTGTAATTAGATTCAGAGAAAATTCGTGGTCGAGACACACCGAGAAGGAAACACAGTTAATGGAACAATTTAGTTACAGTCCAAATTCTGCTCGATCGATACTTTATGTGCGAAAACTTAAAAATGTATATGCTATATAGTGTAATTCAAGAATTCTTAAAAAACATATATGTGTTTTGGAATAATGATCAATCGTGACTTATGTCCGCATGAATAAACAATAAAAATATTTATTTTATAAATTTATTTTATAAATATTTATTTTCACTCGCTTTAAATGTCTGATGTCCGCAACATAACACGTAACCTCCAAAAAAAATCACAATAAATTGAGAACTTCCTCTTTTTTGAAGTTGGTTAAAAATATGAAAACGTCAGCAGAAAAACGAAATAAAACACATTCAGTCGTTATCAAGTTAGCCTAGGATGACAAACAATATTGTGCAACGATTATTTCCGACAATCGCCTATAGATTATGCCATATTTCATTTGCCAAAAGTCACACCTGGACTCCATTATAAAACGCTCCGCCAGATTCAATCCGAAGTTAATATTTTCCTTGGAAATTACTTGAACATTACATAGCGCTTTTTGAAATAAATGAATCCATCTCGATTCAATGAATTTTAATGGAGCTCGAGAGTGCACAGAATCAATTTTTTTTTTTGACGATCTAAGGTGCCTTATAATATTCGTTCATTATTTATTTGTACATTAAGCATTTTTTTTTTCTTCTATTCAAATCGACGTAAGCATATACCGGACACGGGTGAAGCATAGCAGGTCTGGTCAATGTCGGACATAATTAATTCATTGCTCCCACTGTTTCCATTCGTCTCTGACATTTTTAGGTAAAGCCCCCGCCCCGGTCCGCGGCCTATTACAGTATTTTCACTCACGCCATAACCGGGATAAACTTTTCCCTCGCAATTTAATCAATTCATAACAGACGAAATTTGAACAAAGTTTTTCGGCAAAGTGCCAAGTTTTAATATCCCCTATTTATATACAATCGTAATTATTTTGCAAAACGGCCTCGCCGAGATGGCTTCAAGCTTCTTAACACAACACTTCACGGAATTAATGGAAACGTTTACTATTGCGTATTGCGCTAGATATTATTAGCGTGTTGTGTAACGGGCTTAAATGCGACGATGTTAACTCGTCCTTGCTTAGAGGAACTTCTTATTGAACAAATGCTTACATTACATAAGGTGATGTTTGAAAATGACAATATATTGCTGATATCAGCTCAATGGTTCGTATTTTATTATGGAAATTCACTATTCATGAAAATGTTTTTCGGGTAATAGTTTCGGTATTATAATTATTTGGTGAGAAATATTTTTTTATTTCTTATTATTATTTTTTGTGTGGAATTCGACTAAATGGTACACACGACAAGACGTCTAACAATCGTTGAATTAGTTATGTATTTTAATTATTAATGGCACATACGCGAAAAAATAAAAAAAAAAAAGAAAATCATTATAATAACATTGATTATTTTGAGTAAAATATTAGGTTTCGTAGCTTTTTTGGAAATTTTATTATTCATACCTAAACCTTTCTCAAAAATCACTCTATCTGTTGGTGAAAACAGCATGAAAATCCATTATGTAGTTTTGAGTTTTGTATAATATGTAGTGATAATCTGATAATGTCCTTTATCAATAATTATTTTTTTTTATTTTTATGTGTGGTTCATTTATTTTCTCATACCTAGTATAAACATATAAACTAGAAACAAACTTGAAAATACTTCGAAATTGCAAGGTATAATAACTTGTAAAATTTAAAAAGTATTTTTTTTCAATATGTGTAGGTACAATTTCCGAAATCCAGAAATATATTGTGCTGACGGGTGTTGTAGGTACTGGTAATCGCTATACTGTGGCATCTAAGCAGCGAGCGCGAGTGCGCGATAGTAACTATGTATTTCGCGAGCTCGCAAACGGTACAGCGCCCCGCGCCTGCTTCCCTCTAGCCCCGCACTTCACCCCCTCAAAATCGGCCGAGCTCTGAACTTACGTCACCTTAATTCATTATTTACGCGCTAAAAAATATTAATTGGAATTGAATTAATACAATAATCTTCTAACATTCTGTACCCAAAGTGAAAAGACGAAATACTTATTAGATTAATTGGATGGCTATTTGTCGTTCATTTAACTACCTATATGCAACATTTCTAAAAAATAAGTTAGAATCTGAACATTTTGTTTTATAAATCCTTAAAACACTTAAGATACATACGCAATTTTAAAAATTTTGTGTCAAAATCGTAATAGTGTTGGAGTAAGAGCAAAAGTCGGAATAAAAATTTACTTTTCGTACGTTCGATTTCAACATAGTTTAGTATTAATATTAGGAGTTTGTTTGAATCGATTCTTACGCATCTATCGCGCGCCAGATACGTGCACTTTCGGTCGAACGACTGCGTAAAATCCTCCGATAGCGTCTCACGCGTGGCCGTCTTTGCAGATATCGGACGATGACCGCATGTCGCTGACGACGGCCGTGTCCGACGAGGAGGAGCCGGGCGAGAGCGCCATGAACTCGCCGTACAAGGGCAAGCAGACGGGCGCCGCCGCCGCCTCCTTCAACTGCACAGGCGCCGTCCGCAAGGCCGGGTAAGTTTTTTCTCCGTCTACTTACCATCTCGAATTCGGAAATTTAGGATCTAAAAAAGTTATCCGAATGCACGCTAACACCATACACGTAATTGGTTAGTGGCTTTGACCGCTCGGTAAACAATACAACTAATTTCACAGGATGTTTAGAGGTGTGATTCGATTGTGTTATTTGTGATATGCCGTAGGAAGTCTAACCTAAAATGGTGCAAGGTGTGTTTTAAGATTTGTTGTATTCGTTTGCTAGTCGCAAAAATAATAAATTTCCAGAGGTGAAACTTGAAAATGCGCCAGTAACATTAATATATTGCATTTAATTGATTCATCTTTCTTGTCTTATTTCTCGTATCTGAAGATTTGTGCTCTTCGTGCTGTTTATAAGTTGGTTTTATTGATGAAAATATACGACTCATTCTGCAATTACCTCTTTTAGTTAGACATTAACAGAAAAAATTGATATTTCTCATTATGTAAGCTTCACATCGATGTTTCCTACACAGCTTAGCAATTATCGTTATATAGATAAATTTACAAAAACTTATTAATGTATGTACATGTTCAAGACGTAAAACTGAATCTGAATGTTTATTTTGTTGTTCAAGAGATTAATCTAAAAAATGAAAAGATAACTATGAACATAAAAGAGCGTTGGATGCTTTTTAATAAAAAATATAATAAATTTATTCTCAGACTCCTTTATCCAATAGTCACGTATGAATTGAAAAAATGAAATAAAAACGTTCCGATAGGAACAGGAGTTCAGACATTGTGTAAGAATAGTTTTTTTATAACTACAGCTCACTTTAAATAACTAACGTTCACGACATCGTGAGAGAAACTTCTAGAAGGTATAAAAATTATTTTCCGTACAAAAATATTTAGTATGTGATCAAACGAAAGGTCAGATGTAAAATGAGGTCATATTCAACAATTTCGCTGTATCAGTGAAGTTTAACAGTAAATAAGAACTATTGCTCTATGGCAATCCTCCATTAACATAGTACGTGGTGTACATGAAAGGAGACCGATTACATCGGCTCGCACACGCGCGGGCGTGCACTCTGTCTACGTGAAATGCCACTATATTGCGGAATAGTGTGTGTTTTCCGTCGATGATATAAACGTTCTACAAAATACTTAGACTTCTTTTCATGAAGATGATAAATGATGTAAATGAAAGATGATAAAATAAGTTATAACAAAATATTATACATACCTTAGTATATAAATTATTTTTGCACGGTTAATTTTTGGTTATATTTTCTTTCTTCAAAGGTTTAGATTTCTTTCCATAAATTACATTCTTTGTCTAAATAAATTTATTTCTGTACTTATCTTGCAAATAAGTATATCTTTCAAAAAAATATATTTTATATTAAGCTATTGGTACTATGTTAATATATATATATATTCCCCTTTTTAAACACCTTTTTAAATCTGATTTAAAACAAGCTTGCATTTTATTCGTACATTTTATTTTGAAAATGAATAATGACACGGAAAAGTATAGGTAATGCATAATTTTGGGGTTTGATAATTTTAATTTTGCAAAGTTTGCTTGAGTCCTCGTATAATCATGTAAGCTAGAACGTGAATCATCATCATTTAAAAACATACGTTTAAAAGCGAATTACTTTATTTTAAATACATCCTTACGAAAAGTAATGAATCATACAAATCATTAGATATTATTTAAATATGTACCATACTTAATTTTTGTAAGTTTTCTTTCATAAACATAGGTATATATATTTTTTTTTGTCTCAATGTAGGTGCCTTATGTAAATACAACAAAATATTCTAATTGCTCGTTTCCCGTTTATTCAGTTAACTAGCTTCACAGCGATCGATCAACGTCCAAGCACGCCCTAAGGAAACGAATATTTTACGTACAATCCCACTTATATTTTACTCTAAGCAAGTTCAATGTATTTGTGATATTAATGCAAAAATCATGTTTGCCCACAAACGAGATTTGTACATATTTCATATGTTTATTGTGTTTACATCACAATAGTTCGATGATATCAAAAAAAGAAAAGTGCGAAAAGTGAAAAACTTTCAACCTACTTTGTTTATTTTTTTAGTATACATAATCGATATATACAAATAGCTAAACAATATTGGAACTAATAAAATGTAAGCAACAAATGCTTACAAGTTAACCTGAAAACTTTTCGCATTACGTTGAGCAATTATGTTTTCGAGCTAAAAAAAAACACGATAACATTATTCCTCGCATTCTTGAGCGCCATATTATCATCATTATCACAGGTACAAATAATGACCTGCTTATTCACTTTCAAATCTTTGTCCAAAGATATCTTTTGGACAAAGAACTCATTTATGTAGACCTTGTGGAATCAAGTGCAGTATTTTGAGCTTAAAAACTATTTATGTTTCTAAGGTTGATTGGAAGAAATATTAAATTTGTTTTGAATCAACATTTTTTTTATATATATTAGATCAATTTGAACAATCATAACGAGGCATGCGACATTCGCTGCATCGAGCTTTTTAAGTGAAAAAAGATTTCAATTTAAAATTTTATAAACCTAAAGGCCATTACGAACAGCAAAATATTTAAAAAAGTTTTCGTAGACGATAACTTTCGAAAAAAATTAAAAGATTTTAATCAAGTTTAGAGTATTTAATGCAGTTTTATTAGCAACAGAACTGATAAGACTTTTGAATCGATCGATTTAATGGTTTAGAAGTTAATTTATTTTCTCCTAATTGCGTGAAATTTCTCAAAATCTACATAATTGGTTAATATGAAGTTTTGAGAAAATATAAGTTCAGTCAAATTTTTTTCGTAAGTCGTCAGCCCGATTCCAATTGGTTCATTAGTTCAAAAAATTAACATGTTACATCAAACATAAAAACCTAACCTGTAAACATTATCCGATTGCCCACATATTATCTGTCAAATCTTACGGATTACTTTTACAATTCATATTTTTGCTTCAGATGTAACTCGCAGTAAAAGTTACGTATATATAGACATTCAGACATATACACATATTTGCTTATATACCCACAAACTAACATCCCTCTGCAAATTATTAGAATTATTAGAAAAGTTTTCAAAACGCTGACATCTGTTAAAACTTGAGTTTTAAAAATCAAACTGAAAACAATCACTTTCATCATTTTACGAAAATTATCCGCTTTTAGCGGGAGGTAAAAAATCATTGCAACTTAATGTAGTTTCAGTATAAGTAAGTTTTCTATATAAATTATAATTTTATAACGCAGCAAAGGAATATCGAATCGGTACCAAGGATTTCCTTAGCGATCCATATTTATCATTCTTCTAATTTCCTCTGAACTATCGGACTCGGTTCAAGGTTGCCGATAAAAAAGCGCCAGAGGGAGCCGGCGCCGCCCGCGAAGGCCGCCCATTCGACACCGAGCCCTATTTCTTTTTTTATTCACCCTCCTTTATTATCCGACAAATGAATTGCGGAACGAAAGATTCCAATAATAAAACAGTATCCTCTTACCGCTGTCGTGTAGCTCACGTCCTTTGTGTCGCCACTCGCAGAGGCGAGACGTTTATTTTTCTAGATTACGATCTCGTAATTTGAGATTCGTTATGACGGAGGCCGACAAAATTAGATAACGAATTGTAGACCCGAGCGGATCTGAAAAGATAACTTGTGAATCGTCTGTCCTTCATAAAAGCACTGAAACCTGTTATCTTGGGAATTTTCATATATCGAAATAATACTCTAAATATCATTCCTTTTAAAATTCAAATTCAGATAAGAAAATATCTTTATTTCATAGATCATTTCATATGACGTGAAATACGTCATTATATTTTACGAAGGCGGTTAGTTCGAAAGGCAGTTTTTTCTTAAGGAGAATGAGGAAATAAGAGCCCTTTTCGGATTATACACAAATATCTAAAATGTTTTACTAACCCTGCAGGGATATTATGTGTCCCTGTAACTTCTTTTACATGAACCTAACCTTGTGTAGTCCAAACCTAATCTAGTAGGTAGGTACCTTATAATAATACAATACACAAAAACCGTTTCTGAGGGATCACTCGAACGACATGTACTTACAACGCGATACGGCAAAAACAGGGTTCTCTAGTCCCTGAATGATATAATTATATTTGGAGGAACGGGCTTCGTGCTAAAGCAATTAATTACATGAACAAGATCCAGGCGCCATGTTGGTTCGCCGGTTCGCGTATTATTACTATAAGCAAGTCTGGCTTCCGAGGACAGCTCTAATTACTTCAATTAATTTCGCTGTTCGCGGAATGGTATAATACTTTTATCAGGATAATTGCACTTTATAAAATAAATGCACTTCGAAAAATTCTTTTTTCAAATGCAGTAATTGCACTAAAAATAATTTAAAATCGTAATTAATTTATTTAGACAAAGAATATAATTTAAAAAAGTTTGTGATATGTTGTCATCGAGAACATGAAATGTAATTAATTTTCATCCTATTTGCACTTTAGCCTCAGGACCAATTTTAAAAATTTTGCTGAATGCTTATCAGTCTTTAAAAGACGTAAATGTTTTTTACATTTGTTTTCTATCGATTCGAGCTCTACTTATGTAACATCTCATGTAAATTTGTTCAGTATCTGTCTTGTAAAGCAGAAAATGTACCTAGAATTTCAATTATCGGAACATCGATACGCGTAACCGAAGGAAAAATTCCTAAGTTAATACCTGAATTTGAAACTAGATGAACCTCCTATCGCGAAAACAAAAGTAGTACTTAATACGATTAAGCTAAAAGCCGTTTTAACTATTAAGCTGTTTATTATTTTGCTGTCAATTTTTAACACAATGAACTCTTGTTGTTCGAAGCGTTTCGGGTTAATTATTCAAATTAGTTGGCACCGAAGAATACTATTAAAAGTTTAACAGCTAAAAGCTTTTACAACTGGCAGTGGAGCTAAATAATACAATGAGGGGTGTGCACTGCAAGCCCACCTGAATGCTAACGTGCTTTGTTTGTCATCGCTTGAGCTTAAAGTTAAGTCACGTATTCTATCACAATTAGATACGTCCGTGGACATGCGTTTAGGAAGCGATAAATAATATAAATTAATAATTTGTAAATGTATAATTGGAAAGAACAATTAAGTACACGTTTTTAGTAATTGATTAACGGATAATTTCAGACAGCGTAATATCACAAGATATTGATAAGATTTATGTATAATAGATGCATTATATAATTAAGTTTAATTTCACATGAAAAGTGAACACTAATAATTCTATTCAATTTTATTAAATATTGAAGTTTCATGGCTTTCCTTACGATATATCACATAAACATATTGTTTGTTTTGAAATCGCTTCCTTTCCTATGACAATTTCGAATGTCAATATTTTTGTTCCATCATAAATTATTGCTATTTAGTTTAGTACTCAAAGTATTGACAAGTGTCAAATTTGACGTAACATGAATGATAAACTGCTGTAAATAAATACCTGTCTCCATAATGTATCGGGGGTCTTGTCAACGAAAATTATGATTTTCTGCGAATGTAATTAGATACTAATAGGCATCCATGACCTGATCAGTAACCATAGGACTTAATCAATGCAGTTGCCTCTATTTTGAGTCTATTACTGCGACGTTCAAACTTTAAAACAATATGAGCCACTTTAACAAAATTATATTAAATCCATTTTCGTATTGACGATCTTTTTGTGCAGTTTCTTTTTATGCAATTCACATTAACATATTTGCTTTTTAAAATACCTCTCCCACTGATCTTCTCGTCTTTACTTTTTTGAAATTCAACGTCAGCTGCCTACGGTTGAGTCAGTCCATACGTCAGGTGCGTTCGCACGCAAGGAGCCGGCGGCACACGTAAAGTTATTTGCGGTGGGCCCTCGTCCCCGCGGCTACGATGAATGGGTTACAGTTAAGATTTCCCTCAGGTCATTTGGGATTCATGGAGGAGTAATTGTAGCCTGAAGGCGCATAAAGCCGGCGGCGGGAGCGCGCCCGCCTCCCGCGGCGCTGCATTCATTTATACTCTTTGTTCCCAGTTTCCTTGGCGCGAAGTTACGACGGAAGTAGATGTTGTATTGTATTATTTTAAGAGATACTTATCAAGCCGGTACATAGGATAGAATTTGATGTTTGTGCAAACTTTTTTACGGTTTTTACTTTTTGCATTATTATTTTCTTGTAATTTTTTTTTAATACAATTTCTGATTGTGATATTACAATTATAACGGTAGAGAAATCTGTTCAGGTTATAAGTTACAATTTGAAGTTCAAATATGGTTTCCCCTTTTTTTACCAAATAAATAATAAAATCAGTACTGCGAAAAATAAATATCAGTTCAATTAATCAACTTCCTGTAAAAGATTTTACTTTGAGTACAATGAAATTTATCGGCTAGATAAAAGTAGACTCTTGGATACATTAGTAAATGTCTGCAGTTACTTAGCTAATTGATTAATTGGTTAAACAGCTTCATAATACTTTACAGCAGTATTAAACTATTTAACCAATTAATCAATTAGCTAAGTAACTCCAGCTATTTACTTAAAAATATTTTTTAGTTCTATATTTATGACAAGTCTGTTTGATGCACTATAGTAGGTATATAGTAGGTATGGCAGGTAGGTGTATAGTAGGTATATCGTTTGGAATACTTCATTCCATATACACATTTTAAATAATTAAATGATTTTATTTACTGGTGTATCGTAAGTAATATAAAATATATAAAAAAGAATTACCGTAACAGCTTTAATCTCATTTAAGAAGAAAGAAGGAGAGAAATGTGACTAGTAATGCAATTATGTGAGATATCAAATTAAATTGTTAATGAAACTGATGATCCAGTTTTTCTAAATAACGTTGAACATTAGCCTTCATTACAATGGTTTCAGTTTTCTTAAGCTTAGTTTTTTTGCTTTTGTATTTGACTCGATAGACTTATTCTATTGGTACTCCTTATCTATTTCATTTATTATTTTTTCATTCTTCTTAGATTCTTTTTAGAGTCAATGTTACTATCAAATATTAGATGCCCAGGGTATATTCAATATTACATTAATATAGTCCATGCGGAGGAGCTGACTGTAAATAAGAAAGCTATGAATGTTTAGAGGGAACTTGAAGCATAACCTTGATTACTTCTATAGAATAACCTGTAGGTAACTTTCCTATGGCTGCACTGATCATCGCACCCAACGTCCTTCTAATCTTAAAGAAATTGATTAAAATTTTGAGATTCACGTATAATAATAAATGAGTTCCAAAATTTTATACTAAAATGGTTAGGCCTTACTTGTTTATGAACAAATCATGTTCTATGAAATTCTACATACCAATATTCAAAAAAATGTATATTAGAATTACTGCAGCTAATTACTAAGGGCTGGTCCGTTTGGAATTTTACAGAGTACAATAGTCTTCGATTGGTTTTGTGAACATAAGAAACAAATCTCTTCTAAAAACTAAAGTCATGATTAATGATATCCAGAGAAGTATGTGGAAACCTTTTCAAATTAATCTATGTTGAAATTGGGTAAACTAAGATCAAAGAAAAGTATCTTCACATCAATAGTACAAAAATTTCAAATAACTTGAGTAAATACCATCTTTTCCCTTTTTCTATGGGAATATAACTAATATAGTTTCCATTTTCAGGTAATAATACATCTTTTTTTAAAACAGCAATTCTAAAAAATACTTTTTTATAAACATTTTTATTCTTCTGAGATTGAGTTTAGTTTTTAACTAGTATAAAAATGAGTTACATCCCTTATACAATTATTTTCTTGAAAGGGCATGTCTTCTAGCACAGAAATAGTGCTATTTCTTAATACAATTTCCAATTGTGATACATAATTTACAATTTCGGGTTCAAATATGGTTTCCTCTTTTCTTTCCGAATCGAAATTTTAATCCAATTATTGTTTATCATTAATTCAATGCATGAACTCCTCCATCAGCACTGCAAAAAATAAATTTCAGTCCAATTAATCAACTTCCTATAAAAGATGGTACTTTGAGTACAATTAAATTTATCGGCTAGATAAGTAGACTCTTGGATGCATTAAGAATCTTAATTTTAAAGGTGATATTTCAATTAAACCTGAATACTGTCAATATATATAATATAATGTAAATGACCGATTTACGAAAAATTAAAGCCTTTGTGCTGAACTTAACCTTAGTATCACAGTACTTTCACCTGAAACAGATTTCAGGTACAGGTACCTATATAAGGAAAAAATATTAAATAGCGAGCTTTCATTATTTTTAAATGATATTCACAAGAAAACGATGCTATTTAAATTCAAAAGAAATATACAAAATTAGAATTAATTTACCTTGACTATACAACACACTATCCGTTACTGTTGCTCGCGACATCGGCAGGTGTGAATATATAATAAATATCAATCAAATCCAATCATAACTTAATCCTGATTTCAACACTGGAACTCATTACATTTAGTTTTGAAATTTGTTGCATATTTCTGCACTCATATATTTTATGCTTTCAAAGCGTATAATTGCATATAATTTGTCAATATTCTAACATATAACTGTAAGGATCATATTCTATATTTGCGATATGATTACTATTCAATATGACTCCTATATTGTGATATTTTTTTATTTAGGAATTTACAACAAAAAGCTACCAAATAATAAGTGAAATTTCCATTTCACGTATAAATATCTGGAGCATACAAAATTCATCCGTCGAATGTTGTCGAAATTCCCTAATACGATACAGGTCACGATAGGCTTCGGAAAAATCAGAGAGGGGCCAAGGGCCGACCACGTCTGTAGTGCTTGCCGGGGCCGCCCCCGCCCCCGGCCCGCCGCCCGCTCCCCGCGCCGGCCCTCGCGCTAACCTCCATATTTACGACGTCCGCCCGTTGGAAATCATTTCGTGACTGCGGTGACAGTTCCATGATTTGGGTTTATTCTGTTAAATTTTTTATATTCGTCGATATATTTTCGTTATGGTCCGTCTGTGTATATTTTCGGAGACATATTTTCGCCACCTTTACGTATTCAAACGTGTATGAATTAATTCAAACATCTATTTCAGTCGGATAATCTAAGTGGATGAGAATGTTGTTATGTGTCAGTACTTATATTCTGTAGACCCGCTATGTGAAAATGCTATTAATGTACTGTCTTATAGATGTCCAAACGTTACATTTTATTACAGTCAGAATAACATGTAAATCATATTAATCATAGCAGGTGTCGTCGTGGAACTTGTTGACGCTAATATAATAATTTCCATTTATTATTTCATATGGTATTTACATGTGCCGTATATAATTTCTGTAATATGTAGATAAGTGTTGTGAATTTGTATTTATATCATGAAAGTGTTCGTATTGTGATGATGATATTAGATTTCTAATTACATAAATCCTGAATAGGTTCAAGCTGCATGATGGATATTAATTAACTGGTGTCTCTTGTTGGAAGGAACGCAAATTTTTGCATATGTACTTGGTAGATATTCATCACTGAACCGGCTTGGATGAGATATGGTAGAAAGTAAACTTGAGATTATTGATTACAATGTGAAATCAAAACTGGGAGTGAAATAGATTTGCCGAACTAAAGCCGAGATCAAAACTGAGGTTTTGAACCAAAATATGAAACCACAATTGATATGGAAACCGAAACGCCAAACCCCGACCGGGACCGACATGGAGATTTCGAACCAGAACCGGAACGGAAACCTAAATTTAAACTTGGAACTGGGACAATATAAAAATGTCAAGGCAAAAGCGAAGTCAATTCTGCGATCAAGGTTGAGAATGAATTTGAAATTTGGGATAGAGTTAGTATTGGATTGATGTAAAAATCATTCTTAGTCTACGAGGGCAAAACCGCTAGTGAAGAGGTAGTACTTTCGTATAAGTAGATGTATAAAATGATATATATTCTAATTCTTCAACATATTTATGTTATTCTGTTTTGAGAGAGCACCCAGATAAGAGGCAATACAGGATTAGGTATCATTAAATGACACTTGTTTGTAGTTGGATTAGCAGTTTAACACGTAATTAAAACAAATTAATCCATATGTAAGAAGGGATGCAATCCATATGTATAAAACGATAACGTTTTTTCCGTGTTTGAGTTGCCGTTAAAAACTACAAGCATATTGGTATCAGACGTAAATCATTCGACATGGCATGGTTAGTAAACCGTTTAAGGGTATATATATATTTTAATTTCATGCAACTTTCATAGTTTTTTATTTACATTCATGTATCTTTTTCTTGTCTCCAGTAGGTATCCTCTTTCCTCAAGTATTCAATTCTTAAACAAGAAACCGGCAACGCACTGGTGACTCCTCTTAGGTTGCGCGTGTTAATGGGCGGCGATGACCACCCAGACTCTTTCGTGGCTGTGGCTCGCAAGCTCTTCTTCGCCTTCTAAAATACTTTAAGAAGAAATAACGCTCAGCCAAACGGCGCGTGAGTCCTATTGCTTACATATATATATAATTGATAACGCTAGGTCTGAAACCTGACAAACAATATAACGACATACAAACATACCGATTCTACAACATCTAAATAGAAGCTGCCGACGAGATTCGCGTGCAGCCACTTGTTCATGGTATTAACTTCATCCGTCCGCTGGACCGCCTAATGTCCCTAATAGATTGGGCTCACGCTCGGCCAGACACCGCAGGCTAGCGAAGCGCGAACGCTAAACGAGATAAGACAGCTAGTGACCCGTGATCCGGCCCAGCTCTTCCGATCGCTGATAAAAAAAATCACATTGACACTTTGATATATCGTTCTTACAAATTTCGCATTGGACGTAATAAAAATCCGTGAAAAAAAAGTAATGTAGTATTACGGCAAGGCGACAATTAAATCATTATTCAACGTTTAGTATTCCAGAGGCGTAAAACTGTCTGCTCGTTATCCTCGAGGCGGCGCGCTGCGCGGGCCCAGCGTGCGCGCCACCTCGCGGTAATCAAAATAAAACACCCAATTGCTTCCTGAAGCTGCGGTGCAATGAGATTTACGGCCTCATGAAAATAACAAACGGCTGCGATTTGCCACATAACTATACATACCCGAGCATACTATTTTTCCACGCTAACATATTACTCGCCGCCGTGAAAGATATTTTCATGTAGAAACAGCCGTAGGTGTGCGCGCGTTTGTCGGCGCCTAATGGCGGGCGGCGGAGGGAGCGGCCGCGCTCGGCGAGACCGCGTCGACGGGACGCCGCCCTCGAAGGCCGCCGCGAAAAGGTGGGTCGTTCGAATCAGAGCGAGCTTCAGTTCCGGTAGTAGATTCAGCGAACAAATAACATGTTTCACCTTCCGATTTAGTAAACAGATTTGCGAACTATGTAATTATTCAAGCGTTCGACCCACTTTCGGGCCGGCGCCGGTGCGCGGGGCCGCGGCCGGCGCGCGCGACAGAAATTAAAACCCTATCGATAGTGTCCGAGGAGCCGGCCGAGGGACGCGGCGGCGCGCCCGGCGTTGAATATTAATGACTTACACGAAATTGGCTTTGAACTTTAAGAGGGACCGCGGTTGAAAATTATCCATTATGAGTTGGCGTCGGCGGCGGCGCAGCTGCCCGCCGCGGCTCTCCAAATTGATTGTCGTTCTGGGCTATCATTACTCAGTAATAAACCCATCGTTTGTTTTATGTCTTCTTTGTTTGTACTCCCGAAGTTTTTCCCTTTATTACTGTCTTGATAAATTGCTAACGATTCACTTTGCGTAACGCTTTAAACGGCAATCGATTTTATTTCATGAGTTTTATACGACGCCCGACATTGTCATCGGTGCCATTAGTCGATAAAAAACGAACTAAAAATCAACCTCAAAAAATAAAACCGTCGAAATTGAAGTATAGAAAATGCACTAACATTATACGCTTTAGCATTTTATGTTCAATAAATATCCTATTTTCTTCAATGACTTGAATTTATTCACTTGACTTGTTTCGCAGTCGTTGCCGGCTAGCCATAACAAGTTAGCAGGTACACAAGACCAAACATCGGTGACGGTTTGCCTATTTGAACTAAAGTGTCTTTTTTATTAATTTTGTGGAAGATAAATACACTGACTTCATAAAAAATAAACAATTGGAAAAACATAACATTTACAACGTAAAATATGCAGTCATTTATCAGTAAGTTGAAGCAGTACTCGAATGGCTTATTGAAGCGACAATCACTGAAAATGTAATAGTAATAATCACGAACCAACCCGACCTAGCGTCGAATCTACCCTTCCCTCCCAAAGGCATGGTGTTGGTATACCAATATATACAGTATACCGTTTGCAGTAGAATCTAGAAGAAAATCTTATATCTCTTAAAAGATTTTCCTGTACGTGAATTTTTTTTTATCACTCTGACTGAAATTCATGTGAAATATCTATCGATCACAAAAGTAATTGCAACTTTACATTATATGAATTTTTCAAAGTTTTTATTTTTTTAACTACTTAGCGGGAATTCTATAAGAGAAAATTCGAATGTATTTTTTTTTTTCATTACAAAAATACACTATACAAGCTGGGTCGCTTATATCACAGCTATGCGTTATTATATAATAAATTTATGTTTCATAATACTAAATGCTTCTAAGAAAAAAAAATGTTTTATTTTAAGAAATTTAATTAGTGTCATAGTTTTCGAAATATCGTGAACATATATGTGTATAAAAATTTTGGCAAACGGAAAACCCTTTTTTGTTCATGTCGTTATATTGATTACATTTAACAAAACGTGTTGTCGATTTAAACATAACAGCGCCCTTTGACTATTTAAATATGCCCTTTGTAACCGTAGAGGATTTCGTATGTTCTGCAAACTAATTAAGATAATTAATTATAAACACAATAGCTAGGTGGGACTCGGACGAGGCATGCAAATTCCGTTGGTAAATATATTTAGCCGTACCTTCGGGATTAGAACAGTCGCTTCGTGATCTCCGAGAGACACTTGTCTCTATCCTGGAGCTAAATGAATGCTGGCTTTTAATTAAATATATTTATAACAGCTTCCAATAGATTAAAGTTAAAATCTAAACTGGGTGCAAGAAACACTTAAAATTTTTTAACTAATGTAAATTTTGGAAGCTAACGGAATAGATAACTCTTATACAATTTAGTTTAAAATAATAAAGAAAGAATGGGGTCTTTTGTCAAAAACTTTGCGAACAGATGACACTTGTATTAACCTAAATATTCGTAATATTACTAAAATATACATGCATACGTGTAGAAGATATATGAACGTATTTAATTAAGCTACTTTGAATAATGGGTAGAGTTACAATGTCGATATCGCATTCTATTACGCCAGAAAGATTTTTTGTATTTTGTACAACTCAAATTGTAATCATATCTATTTGCTTGTTATTGTAGATATTCGGAAAAAAAACTGGACAAGTGCGAGTAGCACTCGCGTCTAGAGGGTACTGTACCAAATTAATTTTTGATATATTTCTTTTAATTAAAAAAAAATGTAAGTTTTAACAATGTTCAATTTTCAAAGCAGAAAACTACGCAATTTTCTGCCTTACTTCGATCTTTGCGGCTCATACTCCAATTACGGACGTTAGTTTGTAATAGTGAAAAATATTTTTTAGGTCACATAATTACAAATTAACGGTTTTCACATTTTTCCTTGTGATGTGACTTCTTGCTTTATGGAAAATCGACGATTCTAAATCGACGAAAAGTAACCTGTAGGTTTTGATAATGAATGATGTGATGAAATTTGCTAATATGAGAGAAAATTATTGTATCATTTGCTTGCGTGTACTTGCATTGAAAAATCATGAGTTTTTTACATCTTCAAAGGTTTGTAGTTACTATTAGAAATATGAAGTGCAAATTAATGTGAAATATTATTATCGCAGTATTTCGTAGTAATTTCAACTTTCTATTCGTCTTGAGAAAAAATATCTAGACAGACACATAGACAGACAAGTAAATAATACGCGTTTCGCTTTTCCAATACACTATAATTTTTTCATTGCTTTCAGTCTATAACAATGGATGTATCTGATTAAGAAAGTCGAAACTTTGAAAGTTTTTTTTTTGCCACACAAACTGCATACAAAATTTGTGTGATTTATGGACTTAAATAAGAAATAGTAAGAATGGTACTAAGTGGTCCAGGTCTTTTAAGTCAGGAAACGTAAAATTTCAAAATCAGTTCCAACTGTAATATAAGTGTAGTAAAACTGTCTTGGTAGTTATTATATTGTTGAAGAAAAGGGTATCGATCGAAAGTTATACTATGTCATTTGAAAATCAGGGTATAAGAGAAAGTTCAAGGTTTGGGTGCCAGAATAGTGTTTGCATTTGCATTCTCTGTTAAAATTGAACCCGAACAACTTTTGATCACCTGTAACGAAAAATTGGTTCAACATGAAAAGAATGAACGAAGAACATGGCATTAGGATTATGAACAAATTCTTCAGATTGGCAGAAACCCGAAACATTTTCGGGTTAAAATGAACAATGTGATGAGTTTATGTTGAGGTTGAAAATCTATTGTCCGTTATGAGCTTTTGTCGTCTGAATAAGCCATCGACTCTGATCTCTACCGCTGGTAAAAGATGAAGAAAATAAAGAAAAGAATTGCGATAAAGCGGTTTGCTTTGATAATGTGAATGTGTGTTCTTTCACCACTATATCCCAACGCATCTTTAGCGGTTAATTACTAAAAAAATCTAGAGAGCTTAGCTGGAATATGTTAATCATTCACTTCGTACCTCTTACCTCACTTCGTAAGATAAGATCTTTATCGGTAATTTCAGAACTCTTTAGGTAATGCTAGGTTAACATCTAGAAAACTGTCAAAATTACTTGTCAAAATATTCTTCGAAAAATCTCATAACGTCTACAGCAGTAGCATCACGGCGCTACCTATAAAACGGCAACAAATTATCGATGAAAATGTTCAAACGCATCATAAGAAGATATATTAAAACTCGTATATATGTACCTAACACGCGAAGATATCATCGACAAACAACCACTAGAGCAGACAATCGCTATTCCGGCGTACGGCGCTTAAAATAAATTCCACTCAATCAAATAAAGTCCATAGAATTAGAACGCTTTACATATATATCCACTATCGTTTTCAAAGTTACCGGCCCGAGGGGGCGGGGCGGCGCGCGACCGCGGCGACTAAACCTTCGGAGAGCGAGCGGTCGCTGCGTTTAGAAAAGTCCTTCAAGAGGGCGTACCTTTCGGCGAACTTTGATTACATGCACGGATCGGTTTGACGAAGTTCGCACAGCCCGCGAACGAGGGCCCGAAACACGACCGGCCGTCCGGCGCGCGGCCGCCGACCCTGTATCGAACGGGTCCATCGACGGAGCATAAGGATCTGCACACGCACTACATTACCTTTTCCACTACGGATATAAACGGAAACTTGTCGCTCGTCTCACCTGTCCGTCTATCGTTGGAGTTGTCGTCGTCGTTTGGCTTCGTGATTATTTCGAGTTATTTGTATAGAATTTGTGAGAATTATTGTTTAGATTTCGGCTGAGAATTGCAGACATCGTACATATTTGCTAACATCTTTATCGACATATTTCAAAAACGCTAGTTTGTAAAAAAATTGAAATAAAAAAAATTATAGTTGTCTATCATTTCTTTTTATTTCAATGTCTAATCTCGTGGCGGCATCAACTTGTACCAGAATCGATTGGAAAACGACGTCATGAGTTTGTAAGATGCAAGTGAACGCATAAGCCGTTACGAAATTATAAGCGAGAATTCTTTTTTATTTGTCTGTCTGAATCTAGACATAAAGTAAGATAGAATTACATTTGCGCGATTAATGATCCTTACTAAAGTTTTAGTTTTATCATAAAAAAGTACGCACATTTATAATATTTTGTTCTTAATAATAATCAGAATAGTGTAATACAGAAATCCAGGAAGATAAATCATTCCATAGGAAACATTCGATCAAGATTATTATTATAGATCGTTTTTGAGTAGAAAATAGTTTTTGTCATCTTCATAAAACTCTGAATAAAAAAAAATTAAAGCTTATCAATGTGCAATTCTTTATTTGTTATATTAAAGGATTTAGTGATATTCACTTCAACCAAGACGATTTATAAGGCTTATGACTGGTTAACTTCGGAAACGATTGGTTAATTATTTACGAAATTATTACTTTTGAAAACTTCTAGATATTATTCGAACTTCCTAATACACAGCGAGTTGCCGTAAATATCAGAAGGTACTGCGGTCGAAACCTGAATACAAGTGAACTGATCGATGAGTTTTTAACGCCAAATCACACCGCTTGCTCCATGGCTCGTAGAGCATGTAACACAGTCGATCGTCGACCGCATGACAACGGCAGCTGTCTAATCCCTGACCTGCATCGGGTCAGTATGGATAGCCCCAGCTCTGAGTCCTCAGTCTGAAATAAAAGGATCGTGGGGAGGACATGTTTCGAAATCGAGTAATACTAAGGTGATATAACAACGTTTATACTAAATTTAGATAGCTTAAGCCGACTCGACATTAAATTCAAATGACGTTACAACGATATGAAATAATCCGTTCAAACGTACATGTATGCATGTACACATGATCCGCCACCCTCTTGAAAATAGTCCGAATTACTTCAAGAACTTCAATTCAAAACGGAGATATTCATCGAATACAAAACGTATTTACTTAAATTGTCCTAAATGCAATACCTAGCTTCATGATTTTTCAATGGAAGTATAAAATTCACATTTTCTCGTTTTTTTTTTAACGTGGCCATGTTTTTTACGAGTCAATTAAAATGATTTTATCAGTCACCGCCAAACGTAAGCAAAGCAAAAATCCAATATATTCTATAATATAATAATCAACGTGTGATGAGATAAGATGGAAAATCCAATAGAAAGAACATTGTTGCCACCTTTTTTTGAATAATATATTAACAGAACTACTTACTCGGTTCTATAGATTAATGTGATGAATGTTAGAATTTAAAAGGCGATTGAATTATGGAATTAATTGATCGAGTAAAGTTTGAAATCACCTTTTTTTTTAATGGCTTTACTTTGAATCTATTGAATCCATCAATGAAAAATTTGGACTAATAAAGGGAGCTACCGAATTCCTTCTAACGATTTCGAAATTATTCAACGGACAAAATTTCATGCCTCGGTCCACGCAAAAGTTATTTACAGAACCTACCTACCCACATATATGCTGACATCAACTTAAATACGAGTATAATCGAAATAGCTTACTACGATTTCTCCTCTCATTAAATGTCAATAATTTTCAAAAATTTGAATTTTTGATATTAACACGATTTTTGAAAATCTTTCTTAAAATATTAAAGCTTTAGTTTAAGAAAAGCACCTCATAATGAGGGAGGGATTTTATTAAACGGTTTCCCGCGTCTTGCGAGGCGTTTCAGTGAAATGCAGTTCATGAAGGCTCGAGTGCACCGCGCTTCGTACTCTTTAAGGCGCCTTAAGGGCGAATGCAAACGTTTCAGTACCTATTGAAAGGTTCATGCGCTAATCTGGTAAAAGCCTCTGAACGTCGGCGAACTATTAAATGCGTCTTTTAAAATTAGTAATTTGATAACATTTATAACCTAGACGTGGTATTTAATAGTTGTGTCACAAAATTTTATTTTTGTGTACAAGAAAAATTTGCTCCTAATTATTTCATTAGCAACTTAAAAGGGATTACAAAATTTGTCTTAGAAAGTAATTTTTACTATATAGCAAAATTATGTATAATATATAAGAATTGACATTTAAAATGAGAATATTCATGTCACTCTTAAATAGTGTCAGCAAATAATAAAAATCTTGTTTCAGAATATAATAATGATTTTTAATTACAGTTTTGGGTTCTATTTTCTATCGTAATTCAATTTTAAAATATGAAATTAATTCTATCGTAAAATACTGAATGTACCTACATTACTGTTAAGTACTGAACGTGTACATATGTTATTTTTAGTTATAACGATATCAACTTTAGCCACAAATTCATTTCTTTTTACAGTCTAAAAGGAAAAAATAGATTGATCATAAAGCTATTAAAATCCATTTATCCATCTGTGTAGTAGTTTTTATTGAATACTATGCAATGTAAAATTGTAAAAGGTATCATAATAATATGAGGCGCACATTGCCTGTTCGAGATTATAGATTTTCTTGTTATCACGTTTTTATCAACTCGTTTTCTTTTCTATCTGTTTGTTTATTTGTCTTTTCGAGCGGCATTTCGAATTAATTTTAAACCTACTTCCTGATTAACTAGACATCTGAAACTTTAAACGATAGACTCATGCAGCAGATAGTTATCGCGTTAATAGTTCAACTATCAATTTTAGTACACCTCAAATAAAGTGAAATGATAAATAAGTATTCTCATTGATAGAAATTCTCTATACTTCTTATAGTTGTGTATCACATGCGTCCCTTGATTTTCGTTTCAAATTATACAGGCATTTTAATATTTATTAAAAATTTATCCATGGACAAATTTTCAGATCAAACTGTAAGAGATTAGATATCTGTATGTGGTTGTATACTTCATGGCGCTTAGAACTTTTTATTCCTTTCAAAAAACGTAGTAAATCATATTTTTTATATTTCTATCATTTTTTAATTATTTCCAGCTATTTCATTAAAATTTAAGGCAATGTCATTTTTCATTCCGTTTTTCTTATTGTTACGGGAATTCAGATGCGGAATCTGACTCCTATTTGATTAGTTTTTTTTTATTATAAATTTAAAAAAAAGTATCAAAAACACAATAACACTGACAGTAGTAATATAAGATCACATGTATGCAAACACACGAGACAGCCCACGAGCCACTCTGGAGCGCGAACACGATCAAGTTGTGAGTTGATTCGTTAACTTTTGTAATGCGAAACATTACATTAACGTCGCGTATTAAATTCGGCTTGAAGCTCGAAGAGGGATGTGCAAAGTTGGCCGACCGCTGTGCTTTGTTCTGTGTGTGCAAGCGGGCGCCTAACGGTTAGTGCGTACGTTAGTTTAAACACATTTGCATTTTTTATTGAACGATGTTTTTTTTTTCTAGTACATAACATTTGGTTCTTAAATTGCTATTTAGAAACTGATGTTTTTTTTATATATATGATAACTATCTTAATATATTATATATTTTTTCTTAATGGCATTTTGAAGAGCCTAATGTTAGATATTAGAAAAATCATTGTACATTAAGAATATATAAAGCGATTTTATAAAAATATTAAATTAAGTGAATAGAATAAAATAAAACATGCATGTTACAAATTGAAAATGTAGCTATGCAATGAAACTACTTACATTTAACGCGATAAATTACTTTAAGATATGTTTGTTGTTATTTTTGTACCTTCGATATTTTAAATACTGCTAAATAAAAACGGTTCTGTTGGTTGTTTTCGTTATTCCGCTAGAGTCAGTCTCATTAACAAATATCGGATAAAAGGCGAAGCCTCCGTCGCGCCGAGTGACAGAGGCGGCGCGGCGCCGCTGCGCCCGTCACACGCAATTACGTCTACTTCAGCGTCGCATGCGACATCATGTTTTTCAACGTCCATTTCCTTACTTGAATATTGGATACATTTAGGTACAGTGACCGTTTTATATATGAACATGTTGCCGTAGCGGATTTTTAAGATCTCACTACCGTCCCATAATCGTATCGTTTCGTATTGAGAAATTGGCATTAACAATAAAAAGTGTGTTAAGTTTCGTAGTACCTGTTAAAACTGAAATTAATCTGCGACGGCACCGTGAACCATATTGGTTGTAAAACTGAAAGGAAAAGTCGATGTCCATTTCAGTGTTGCAATTTAGTTCGATAACTAATTTGCAAAGAAAAACTTTATTTGCTTATAAAATAAGAAAGAAGCCGCGATATGCTTACGTATGCACACGGCGCGGGGTATTTCATGATGTTCTTCTTGTGACAGGATTTTAATCACACCTTAGCCGAGTCTTACCCTTACATTGACTTTTTATTTGAGGTTGAGGCGCTTGGAACTAATTTTCTCCATTTTCCCCACTGCGGGGTAGATAACTGCTGACCGTTTTTACCAACGCGATGGCGACATCCGTGACCGGCAGCTCAACGTACCGTTCGAGACACGGGGCCAGTGGTTTAATTTAAATTAAAATCCCTTTGTTCAATTTGCCCACTCCAATTCTGACAGTATTTGGTCCGGACCAATTTCAGAATTGAAAAAGTCGCTTTCACTACTGAATTAATATCGCTCACCGAGATATGTGCACACCGTACATTATATAAATACGAACGTGGTGCACGGCGCACAACGAACGGATGTCGCAATATCTCGCTCATAATAAATAAACTCTTGGTAAGTAAGAAAAAAAAAATAGATTCATACCGAATTCGGTATTGGCGCAATATCGAATGCACCAATAGGTGATCTTATTGCACAAAACAAACAGGCTTTTTCTTACCAACTTCCTTCACTTATGCACCGACAAATAGCATGATATAGTATATACTTCTCTTCACGAAATAACTCCTATTGTAAACGAAAATATACACGCATTCAAGTTAAAAACTGACTATTTTTTAACTAGTAATACGAGCGCAAAATTATTCAAAATCGCTCTGCCCCGTTTTCAGTCGATATCTTTGCGGTGTTATCTACTTTAACGTTTCGTTTCACATCTTTTTATTGTTGCATTGTTCCGATTTGTAGGTCTTCCTTTCTTTTTTATTTCCTTCGCTGTCTTCTGAAAAGAATTTAAGCTTTCTCTTATTTTTAAATTTTTTCCTTAAAAAATCTAATGCGGTGGTTATCAACAAGAATTTAAGCTGTAGATAAATAAGACAGTGGTCTTACTGATGATAAAAATTGAAAAAAAAATTACAATTTTTAGCGAGAGAACTTCAAATGTTACCTTTCATTTTTTATTCATGTCTTTTTTTGTTTCAATTATCTCTATATTTTCGTGTAAAACATTTTTTTTCTAATCGTCGACTGGTGATATACATACATGTACATCATTAAAACTAATTTATACTCAAATTTAAAATTTTATGTTAGATTTTAAGGAAATCCTTTGTGACTTATGGACCGACGAACATGAGCCGATTTTATAAGCGATTCATTTTCCTTTTAGAGTATGGAACCTTAATAAGTAATATTTAACAAATTTAAATTGAGCCAAGAGCTAAACCATTTATCAAACTTTTCACAACCGTCACAAAGGAAAAAACTATGTAACTATCGGGTACGTTGAAAAATATCAAATACCTTACGGATATTTATCATCAAAATTGACGTATCGCCAGTAAAATTACTAAGCGTATTTAGCGTCGTTAACATGAAAAGGCTGGTAGTTTTGTGTGAGCTATGATGAATTGAGTTGTTTTGATGTCGTCAATGCCGCGCGCGCGCGCGCGCCCGCGCCCGCGCCCGCGCCGCCGCCGGGGCCATCCATTCTGAAATATCCGGCGGCGCGCTAAAGGGAACAATACCAACGAATCCATTTATAGTTTATAACACATGCAAAGTCTTCTTTGTGATTTCGCCGTGTGTTCTGGCGAGAGCACAATGCGCGGGGGCGTATTGTCAGTTTTCCCAAGGGTATTTCCGTTACGATACGCTTATAATTTTGTCATTTATCTAGAATAACCTCGCTGTGTCGAAGCGTCAATTTTTTTTAAATGATTATCGTAACGATTTTTTTAAATCAAAATAAACATATCGCTTTAAACATGAATTCTTTTTAACATAGTTGCCGCTTAATTGACCGTTATCATATATAAATAGGCGAAATCAACAAGAACGAAAAGCGTATATTTTAATGTTGTACAGGATTTATTTCACAATATTTTTAGGCTTATAGAGGCGACCAAACCGACAATAAGACAGCACAAGGTAGTTGCATCTCTGAGCGACCCGAGCTATCACAGCGTCTCAACTTTACAATTGTGAACAGAAATACTTGAAAACGGTATAGAATGACTGGATCCCGATTTTGAAACGAATAATATAATGCGAATTATTTTATCGTCTTTGTGTCAAGAGGACACGAGTTTTATTTCAGCCCGCTTCTGTACCTGAAATGGCGTTTTTGAGACATGCTTAGAAATTAGATAGTTTTTATTGCAAAATTCATTTTATTATACGTGCCGCTTAACTCAGTTTACATGATCTCCAACATCGTTAATTGTATGCCCTTCCTTATAATTTCTAATATGTTTAAAATAAAAAATTGTAGCCACCGTCGCCATTTACCGTTTCTACAATAGGAAACGACAGATATATCATTTTAATTATCACGTTATGAATAATTGACAAATTATAACGAAGAAGCATATTGTAAAACATGTAATGCCAAATTATTATAGCTAGTATTAAGAAATTTATTGTTAGCGATTCTTCTTTGCGTACGGAACGTTAGACTTTATATTCAATTGAATGTTTGTAGCAAGCAAACAGTTAAATAAAATAAAAATAATATAAACTTACGCCTATTTCCCAGAAGGGTAGACAGAAACTATAGATTTCCACATGGTACGATCTTTGTATATCTGTCTTGCCTCAGATATCCATCAAACTTTTCATGCTAGCTAATACGTTCGGGTGCTTAAAATTTGGTTGTTTTTAATTTGCCACCAATTTGGTCTGCGTATAATTTTCTACAGCGACTCTCGCCGACCTTTCCGTTACACACATTCGCTCTACAGACTTGTGTATTCAGTCTACTTTCATTCATTCTTTCGAGATAGTAAAACGAGCGCACTATATTTTTTCTACTGTATACAATATATCTTCTTTCAAACCATGCCACTCTGTGACATCAATCTTCTTACATTCATTTTTTGAAGACGGTTCACACATATTACGCACAGACACATCTTTACCGCATTGATTCTATTTTCATTATTCTTCTGCCTTACCCAACTTTCACTACCGTATATAAGCACAGGCAATAGAAACTCATTATATACAACCAAACGCGCTCGTCGTGAGACACTAACTATTCATAATAACAAGAAAGGCCCCATTCACTTTAATTCCCGCATTTACTCTCCTTTCAATATCTCTGTACTTGTTTACCCTCATTTGATATATTACGTATTCAATCGTGATTTCGCTTCTCTCAAACATCATAACCTTAGTCTTGCTGACATTTACTTTCACACCTCTTCTTAACAGAATTATTCATTTTAGTTACCATTGCCTGTAGATTGTTGCACGCCGATGGCGCAAGGATTTCTCGGACGTCGGCGTATAGAGGAGGCACTTAATAGATATTCATTTTTAGTCCACACTCATACTCTCAAATTATACAGACAGTTATCCATATGTAGGTTAAATAGCCATGGTAAAGCCGCACATCCCAGTCAGTACATCTCATTTATTCTGACGTGGTCACTGGAGCCTCTGTATAGATATCGCAGTATCCGCATCAATTCGCTATTTACACCACGCATGGATAGGATTCTCCATAGATCACTTCTTTCCACTCTCTCGTAAGCGTTTGTCATATTTACGAAATACAAATATTACAAAATCATGAATAACACACAGTTCATGTTATAAAAATTTCTGTATATATATCTTGATACTCCTATAGAGATGTATTTTTTATAGCAAAGACATCGAATTCAAAAAAATTTTTTTGATTTTTTTTCAAAAAATCGCCTCGCCCACCAGAATTGACCAAATTGAGTCCAGTTGACTGCATTCGAAAGAAGACGATTGCCGCTATCTATACTATACAGCACCCCTTGGTAAAATGAAAACAACCCTTAAAATTATAGGGTTGAATCTTGAAAATGACGCGTTTTTCACGATTTTTTTCGCATTTAAATCTAAAGTTCACATGTTTTTACTTGACTAAAAAATCTGAAAAAATTCAGGGGACTTTCACACATCCAAAATAAATTTTTAATTGCGTTTAAATTACTTAAAATAAATTAAACTGGTTGAAAAAAATAAAAATCACAAAAAATCATATTTTTCGCCATTACTGTGTTTTCGTTTGGGGTTGTAATGTCGGTAAAAAGCTAATACTGCTTGTTTTTCGACCCTTTTCAAGATTTTTGGAACGATTTTACCAGATTCGGTGGGGGCCGCCAGACCCCCCTTAACCCGCTACCCCCTTTTATTATTTCATTGGTCTTACTATTAATGAAAAACATTAATAATAGAAGCAATGTATATTATGTATTTAATATGTAAAAACATGTGAATTAATTACTATTAATTCACGTGTTTTTACATATAGAGTCGGGAAAAAGTTTTTACGTATTTTGTATAACAATTCAAAATAATTTTTTATCGTATTTTTATATATGTATATACGTCATTTTTTTCACAACTTGTTCCCATTTTGTAAGTAGTAATATAATCCCATTGCTGTGGAAATTTTCTGACTTCTGATCGAAAGATTGCGACAAGTAGTTTTGACAGTTCTCCCTTGATGTTAATCTAACACTACCACATCTTCTGTTGATCAATTCCGGCCGTTTTTTTCTCTACTTCTTGCTTGAGTCTTATCAGCTGTTAATAGTAGAGATCCGAATTGACGGTTTTTTCCTGTAGCAAAAAAGTTATAATGAACGCTTTTCCTTTCAATCTCACCAAACACATAGCATCAACTTATTGCGAGTTTATTCGGGTTTTGCTAGTTTGTGGAGCTTGCTTACCTTTTGACCATGATTTTTTTCTCATATTCTTATTGTAAAACATTTCGCACATTCTTGTCCGAAATGGCATTGACTTTATCCGTAACAGGACGAAACGCCTGACCTAATTTTGTGCTACCCTTGCCAACACTGCATTAGATCCATAAATGTCACAAATTTTTTTGCGGCTTGCGTCGCTTTTTTCCTTTTTTGTAATAAAACTTCAAAATGTATCAAATTTCTACGTTAGACTTACTTATTTCCGTGGAGAGAGAAATAATAAAAAACAGCTACAGATATATTTGGATACTATAGTATGACAGACAGGGCGCACGCGAATGGAGCGCTTAATGGCTCGTTTTTGTTGTTCGCTTATCGGCTGAGTATTTGCAGGAGCGGCGCTTCGCCAACTTAGGTCGTCGAAATAATACCTCTGAACACTAGGTCTCTACAGAGGTGCAGAGTTTCACCTACAAAATGTCAACACGTATGCCATGTACTATAAGCCGCAATGTGGTAGTACAGAACTGGTGGAGTGCATGTTGAATGCAGCGTAAAGCTGCATTTTTATACTATTTTCTGCACTTTTGGGATTAGTTCTTCAAAGAGTGACCAATTAGGTGGGTTAATTTTAGACCATCGAATTGAAAGGGCCCGGATCTGAAAATTTGTCCTCGATCAGAAGCCGTATCGTGGAGACAGGCATACTATTTTTTGACATTGTTTTCAGACCGTACTGTAACGGGCACCGCTATCTGGCGGCTCTGAATGAATACCGTCAGCAGTTGATGGTCCTACCGTCATGAGGGCCGCCGATTTCTATGTCACGTGGTCAGCTCTTTGAAGGATTGCCGAGACTATACTGCATACGTGCTTGATGTATTTCGGAAGTAAAACTCATACGAACTCATTCCTTTATTTAAGAAATAAATATATATGCACAAAAAATCTTACTATTTATGTACATTACACTATAAAATTTCACCGAAAAAGCGATGTTTCCTATCAATGAATTACAAGTTCGAGTCTATATAAACTATATGGACTGTAATAAAAATAATTTATATGTTCACGTAGTGTGCACGTTGGGGGGTGCAGGGAATTTTTCATCGCGAACACATAAGATTTTTTCAATACGACAGAATTACTCACATATAGCTATAATCCAAAAAAGTTACACTTCTTTCACGTGTAAACATAATACCTTTTATAGTGTAGGGAATAAACCTAAGTTTTTCAGAATTTTGTTTGCTGGGGCAAAATTAGTGTGGCAAAAGTGCTGTAAAAGTGCTTCAATATGCATTGTAGGACACACGCTTAACTGTCAGGTGTTAGGAGGATTAAAAATTTTAATCTTCCTAATGCATTTAACATTCAACGAAACCTTCATTTAATTCAATATTTAAACTGGCTTATTATTGGACCAATAATAAGCCAGTTTAAAAATTGTCCTAAGATAATATAAGTCTATAATACACATTAGAATCAAATGAAGGTTTCGTTGAATGTTAAATGCATTAGGAAGAAAAATAATATTGGTAATACAATTTTTATCATGAAGTGAAATGTTTAGGCTAGAAAAACCTTTGAATGGTACCAAAAATTTAATGTCTTCAAAATTTAAATTAACGAATAATCCCTAAATATCTTTTATTTAACGCCAATAACTTTCAAGATTATGTAATTTTTCAAACATACAAAAACGTGTGGCATTTACTATCAACATACAGGTTACTATTCATGAGGATCACAATTTGATATTCAATTCAATTCAAGATTTTTCAAACTTGTAAGGACATTTAAATTTGTTTTAGTTTTGCGTCCGGTAAAAGGCGTCGCGTTTAATCCGCTTAATGCGATCGGCGCGCGGGTGGGCGCCCCGGTATCCCGGGGTTTTGCATTCCGCACTGTTAGGTTCAGTTAACGTACCTAATTACGTTTCCAAAATTTAGCACATAGCTTGGCTTAACCTATTGTAACCGAGAGCATACTTCTAACGGTCTTGTATATTTATTGAATGGTGTAAAAAAGATTTCTTTTCATACTAGTTAGCTTATGGATGTTATATTTCTTTTGGCGTGCTACAAATATCTGATTAGAAATTTTTAAGAAGCATTACGAAGGGAGGCGACTATGTAACACACTCTGAAGATCATATGGTCTAAAGTTATCCCGAGTGGTGTGCAATGACGTATAGTATATATTTTTGTATGTTTTTATTCAATTCAAATTCAAAATATCTTTATTTTGTAGATTATAAAATAACCCTTCAAATATGATATAACGATTAAGAATTTACGATATTTTAAAATTACCACTTTTTGACTTACCTTTTGTTCATAAACCAGTTATCCCTGAGGAAAACGAGCTAGTAGCTTGAGCGTAGCTCTTTTCATAACAAAATTAAGCAAAATCCATTGTTATGTCCATTTGTCCTATAAATATTCAGATATGGTATAATACCCTTTTTTGCATTGTTTGATTAATAAAGATCTTAAATTTGCATAAGGGTATATTTTGAATATTTTCGCCAATCCTATTGAACCTTAAATGTTAATGGAGCTTATATTTATTTAAAAAAGGTAATGACTGAATTTATATTTAATTACATACAAAATAACACACATAGGGTACATTCTTGAATTTACAAAAATAATCTTTCCTTTACCGTAAATAATAATATTCTTTTCTATTCATAATTTCTTACGTGCGCATGTAAATACGTAATACTTTTTTTTTAATATTATTCTCTGCCCTATCTCTATTCTTATCCTCTTATTTAAATATGAACAATAGCAGCTTGTCAGTTCATGCGGGTATCCTTTCTGCCCGAAAATAGGAAGCTGAAACATTTTCATCGAACATTACATAATGGAACAGACGTTCGTGGAAGCACAGAAAGTGTTTTTCCACGTTTTTGTTAAATCATTTGTTTATAATGTTTGTCTTAATGCTATAATTATTTGAATTAAATTTATTATATAATTGTTTCTTGTTTTTTTTAATGCACATAATGCATAAAATGCCACGTATCGCACTTTATATCCGAAGTCAAAGAAGCTTTGGGTTCAGGACGACCTGTAAAGTAAGTAAATAGCAGTACACAAGATGGCGCTGCAGCGGCGGCGCGGGCGTCGCCACACGCGCCCGCGCCCCCACGACGCGCCGCATCCACTACGAACCCAATTTGCGATCTATCGAGGACGGATGACGTAATCCCTCAATTATAGCGGATATTCCGGCAAGTTATGTAATGTTACTGCATTTTCTGAGTCCGCCTTGTTTACTAACGGAAGTGGTTTAATAGGGATAGGTACACTGTATTCGAGAGTTTGTTATACTCGAATGTAACCTGTGTAAATAAATGTATTACGGTAAGAATATATTTTATTGTTAATAGGTGTTGTAAATTATAATCCATAAGCGTTTTCCAATTTTAATTAAAAAGTGATATGTAGTTTTGTATTTTGCAAAACAGTACCCGTAATCGATAGGTCATTAAAAAAAATAATAGTGAAAAACAAAATACAAATGCAATTCATTGATAAATAAAAAATCGGTTGATAAATATCGTATTCACTATTTTTTTAAATAAATTCCTTTACGTGCCCTTCAGTTTTCAAAATTATTCAAAAAAAAAATTACATACTAGCGACTCGCCTTATCCTCGCATGAATAGAAGTAAATATTTATTGGAAGATGATTTCTGGTGGATGGATGGGAATGGTCATGTGACAAAGTTTTAACAGATAGCTATACGTAAAGTGTTTTCTTATACGGAAAAAAAAATGTATTAGTTTTTAGGGAAAATATGACTCAAAATTGCCATAATGTGGTACAGCCATAGTACTGCCAACTTGGCGGCAGCATGTATGTGGACCCAGTTCACTGGTGCAATACCACACTCTCACGTAGTATAGCCGTGAAATAACAGTTTCCGGTAATGCATTTCATCCGGTGAATGAGACTTCCAGTGGCCCACTCCCCTTCATCATCCTACAATCTCTCTTCATCAGCCCACACTTCTCCATCAGATATCCTACCGCGAATCTATATTCTTACCCAAAAGGTTGATAACGCACTGATGACTCTTCTGAAGTCGCGAGTATTCATGGACAGCGGTAACCACGTCTGGTGGCTTATTTGCTTGTTTGCCTCTTGATGATTCTATAAAAAAATGAAAATTCTGTTATCAAACTTCGCAGGATCACCCGTTGGTCTAATTTGAAGACTTCCTTGAAAATTTCGTTGAATTCTGTCTAGCCATTTTGAAGTCCATAGGGAACATACACCCAAATATCGCCTTTTAAATATATATAGATTATACACATTCAACTGTTTTCGAAATTTATATGCTTTCCATATTTAGAGTATAATTTTTAGCCCGTTTTCGATTTTCTACAATCAAATTTTAAAACATTTGCAATCCATGTTACTTCATGAATAATTTACATAAAATATTATTTGATTTTATGTTAACATGTACAAATAGAAAGTTTGTTATTATAAATAGAAAGTTACTTACTGTAAAATCTTCATCAAAGACGTGTCTGAACGTGTCACCATTACATTGTAATATATAAAAATAAAATATATCTTTAAAACGTCCTGTCACGAAAACAATTTTTGTTTGTGTTCATCGCTATAAATTGGCTTAGCACGAATTATAAGAAAACAGTGAAAACCATAGAATTTCTTTTATAAAAGGCAAGAATCTTATGTAACATCAATGACATGTTTTGTTTATCTTATCGAAACCAAAATCACTATTATCTAAAATTATCAACTCTATAACACAGTCGTAAGCGCTTGTAACTTTAAAATTTGTCGTTTCACCGAAAATTCGTCTCAGACGGTCTAGTTACTCTCTTTGTGACCGCGTGCTGCCTAGGAGACATCCCGCGCGACATCGCGATCTAGCGATAACTCACGGACACATTCTTAAATTATACCATTGTACGCCAATAATCGTGTTGGCCTCTTAAAATATTTGCTTTATGTGGTACTAGCTTTCTGGCTACGGCTTCTCCCGCTTGGATATAGAATGCGTTCCTTTATCTTTTATGTGGAGAGACGCAGCTGTCAATGACAATGTCGCTCGCGCTTTCAATTCTGGTTCCGGTGCTGTTCTTGATTTTGATACTGGTCGCGCTATTGGTTCTAATCCCGGCTCAATATTCGCTTCCGATCCTAGTCTTGTCTTAAGTTCGGTCCCGATCCTGGCTCTCAATTCTGTCTCCCACTCTGCCCTAAATTCCGATGCCGCTCACGATCCCAATTTGTACGAAACCAGGACAAATGCAAGCATCAAAATATAATGTAGGTTATATTAACGAGAGTAGTGTAACTTCCTATGTATGAAAGAATTTGTATACAATATACAACCCCACTATAACCCATCGTGGTTAACTTTTTACCTCACGTCCGACTTAAACAAAACATCTATATTCTGTTCCACGTCAGGTCTATCAACCTGTAAAGACTGCATTAAAATCCGTTCAGTAATTTTAGTTATGTGCACTTACAGACCGACCAACAAAAATTTTAGAGTTGTGGTTTTTTCTCACATTACTTTTTCTCTCATCGTCCCATATTCATTTTTCATACACACCTTCAATTTACAGACGCATAGGGTTCTATTGTTTTATTAAATATATAGATTAGTCGTCACCCGTTCGCTTCGCCGGGCGTTGTGGGTTATATTAATGCATACAGTATTTTTTTAACTGATGCTCCGAAAATGAAACGACCTTTGAAAAATTAATCAAAATTTAATTTCAAGCAAAATCTAGCAAAAAAGCTAAGGGGGTAACGATAAATTTTTACAACACATTTCATAAAGATAACTCTAACGTACGACTTGTTTTATTATGGTACTTGATAATAGCGAGCGCAATATAAGGACAGGGATCCAGTTGATGGAACGTTCCCCATATTCATAAACCTTCGCCCTTCTACCTGTTTTTTATGTTAAAGTAACACCTCCGAGGTATATGATATTTAAAAAAAGATGAAATTATGTATGTGATAAAGTAATTTTTCGAGTCTCGAGAACATAAGCTTTTTCAGTTGTTCTGTGAAATTATTATACATTAATTTTAGGAAATACACGTGAAAATTACGTTGAAAAATAAAAAATAAATAAACATACGCTAACAGAAAAGTTTCGTTTGATATTTTACATGAAGAACATTTTTATTTCTTTTTTTTATTGACTTTACATCATAAAAGCATAGAAGTAGGAAAAACTTACCGCAGTCGTATATTGGCGGCGCCGTGATGTTTTGCTCGTGTTATCGCAATTGCAATATTTGTATACGTACCGAACTCACCTCGTGCGTGGGAGTTGGCTCGAACTAAATAGTGGGTGTTGTTATCTACGCCGCCGTTCCCTTCACGAAGTGTAACTAATTAAGCTATCGCTATAGAGGACAAATTCCCTTATGAGCAATATGGACAGACATTTGCCAACTTCACCACTATCTCTGATACGAGAGTTACAACATTATTTTTAAAAAAGGATAAATTCTCTTATGTAAGGTAAGGCAGATGTCGACTTTGAAAGTTCTAGTACACGTGGCGACGGACGTTTCTACATTTATTTGCAGAAATTAAATTTAATTGTTACGATTTTAAACAAGACTATTTTATATTTTGTGACACAGGGAAAATACTTAAGTAATTCAAATAGTTGTACTAAATACAATAAAAACTTACGTTATCTTTTACCAATTATTTAAAATGTTATATTTTTCTCTATTATACGACAAATTGTGCAGTACTAGTGTCAAATATTTAAGTAAACATGTCTCGTTTAGTACGAAAATGTCTTCCCTTTTACCAAACTCTTGAAAACATAGTGACTAAACGATCCTTTTCCTTTTTCGTCCCTTTCCTTTCTATATGTAAATGTTAAAAACAATCCCAAAACACAATATTTTCGAACAGAAACATCAAATTTTCTTGTTCTAAACGCACGATCGAAAAGAATCGCCGAAGGTAAGGGGGAGAAACAAAAAAGTGAAACACAGACAAAAATAAACTGAAACCTATCAAAAATACATATCTCAAAATGTTTTCTCCGTGCACTCAGCGAGACGGGTAAGATTGCAAAACACGAAGATTTTCACTTTCACCCCTGAGAATTTTCCCTGCGCAAATATAAGGGCTGTTTATTTATTGGTCTTGTATATTTAGTCGGATGAGGACGCGGCTCGAAAGGGGTTTGTGACATATAGCTTTTTCATCTAGTCTCGAGTTCAAAGAGTTCTTCGGGAATCACAGTTTGACGACGTCCATATTTGCCTCATTATTAATGAAGGCTTCGTGTAATACCGGTTACCGTTTTATATTTCGGAATGATAATTATGAAACGTGAAGCCTTGAAAGTGCGACGATGCAACATGATATACAATTTCTATACACAATTATATATATTTTATTTGTAAAAGAAATACAGTATATTTTAAATCAATGTTAAGAGTTTTGTATATCGCGTCACATTCATTCATATTTAACATTCGACAGTTTTTTTCAATAGCTCAGTATAAATTTTCGTGTTTTTATTAATTATGTAATCGTCATTCAAATAAAATAATATGGCAAGTGGCTAATATTTCGCTTTTAAAATCATGGATATGACCATCAAAAGTAAGTTCTAGACCCGTTGATTTTAAATATACAGACAATTACGGATTTATTATTTCCACAACCTGTCCAATATCACCTGTAACAATTCATACGATTTTACGTAGCACGGTAGCATGAGAAAAGGGTAGTTAGCCCATAAACATTAATCCGGCGTATCGTACACACGGTTAAGATCTAACGTTATTCCCATAGACTTAGGTGTCTCTGAAAGCACGTATCTGCCGGTAGTTCGCCACACGATCGCGGCGCGACTACCAGGAAAACGAACAAAAAAACGGCACGGACTCCGACACCTTCGATGACAATCGCGGGTCCCGCCGACGCAAACGGTTCCCCGAAAGCAGACAAAGGAACGGCCGCGAATCCGGACGTAAACAGTATTACGCCACCCCCGTACGACACGCGAGTCGTTGTTATATATTCGCGGCTTGAGTGATACGCTCATCGCGCGTAACGCAACCGGTTACGGTCTCAAGAAATAAGAAGTAAGAATCTTCACACTCACGTGCCCTTTGTACATGTTCGTCTCATCGATGTCACTTTCACCGATTTTATGTGTACGAAAGAAAATTTCAGTAGTCATTTATTATTAACTAGACATAGGTCAGCCATCGGACGATCGGCTCATTAGTCCTACATGCTAAGCACTTCGTACTACGCCTTATTCGCTAAATGCTACGTTTTCCACATTATGTGCTACGTTACGAGCCACATGCTGCTTTGTATGGGCTACATGCTACGTTCTACGTGCTGCAAACTATATTATACACGCAACGTGCCACGTGCTACGCGCTACGTGCTACGCTATACCTAGTACGCACTATACATTATGCCTAGATTAGTCAACTGTATGTATTTATAATATTCATGTATCTACATTTTAATTGCTTTGACTTTTTAACAAGTATCTCATAGAAATTATTATGAGGTTGACTATCATTTCATTACTTGTAAAATGCGCCCTAACAAAGTTTTTATATTTATTGTCTCAGTTTTTATTAGCTCAGTGCTAAAACATAAGATTTTCACAAGTTTACCATTTCAGATTAAGTAACTTGATGCTATCTCCAAGCAGATAGAAGGCTGGACAAAACTGGGATTTTATTTCAAAAAAAGTAGAAACACGGGAAAAAACTAGGTATTATTATTTTTTTATTTATCATGAACCAAATAAAACTGTAGTTATTTTTTAAATACTAATTCAAGTTTAAGCTTTCCATCCTTGTTCGGTATTTGATATAAAAAAAAAATACATCGTAGAACGCTCATTTGATCTTTGTATTTACATTATTCACTTTATGTCGTTATTTCTCTAAATTACATATTACGTAAAAACACTTTTTGCATTTACAATTCTGATAATTCTACGTTCATTACCCATAGAGATGATCAGTATAAACACGTACAACTTACTGCTAAAGATAGATCTATTTATGTTTATTTGTGCCAATAATTAATCGATGGTGACGCCACGCGAGCACACGACACAGAGTGTCGGGTAACAAGTTAGTAATAATTTGATTTGCGTCATCCAAAACTCAATACTGTTTCACGAATCGTTGTTAGCGGAGTTAATTGAACAGCCTTTATGTAAACTACACGGATTAAATTTAGTTACATAGTTATCGCGTTTATTAGACTTTTGTGCTCTGATTTAAACCGGTATTTTCCAAAACTTTGATTTTATATAAACTTTCCTTACTAAGGCTTCGGTGCTTACATTTCTGATCATCGAAATCACTAACGACGTTGAGTGACAAACAAATGTTAAGGGCACAAATTAAGATTGGCATATTTTGTCGATTGCTAAAATATCTTTTTTATTTTTACTAGTAACTCCGACACATAAACGTTTTTACAAAAATCATTTTTATTCTCTTCATAGAAGAACCTGTTATCTTAAGATTGATTTTGCTGATTAATGAACATGGAACCTTTTTAGTTGCCTAATTTTTGTTATGGTTTAAGTTGAGCTGAGTTGAGTAATATTTTATTTACATAAATGAATCAATCAAGGGACTCAACATTTCATAAAATTTAGTATTTTGATGTACGAATTGTTTTATAAAAATCTAAGATAAAATTAAGTATTACTTTAGAATTGAAACTTATTGAAATAAAATTAGGTGGAAAATAGGCATGGTAAACAAAGGCTATAATGCCAAATTATAATTTTACTTTATTCTATATGACAATATTTTTGTTTAATTTAGATCTTTGATGTTATTATTTTTAGAGTCCATATTCATAACTTACATTCTAGAGAACTCGAAACTCATTCTTAACTTGAAAATTGGCACAAATAGCAGTGGTCGAGATCGCGTTCGGAATGTAGATTTGAATCGGTATCGAAGCCAAAAAAATATTTTGCTTCAAAACGGGCGAACATCAAAGCGACTTCTTCTATATGTATATTATATATCGATAATTTATTCTGATTACGCCTGAACCTACATGAAATGCGAGTTCGCGCACAAAATAATGATGTGATCCTTCATAAAACTCCTGTGCTCGTTTTTGTAAAAGCATCCGATGGCGTTCTTCAAAAACGAAGCAGTTTCCAAATGCCGGAGGTGAATTCCAAACGAAATATAAAATGTAAGGGCGAGTTCAAAGCGAGCCCGGCGAAAGGGCCGCCGGCCACCGCGCGCTGGCTAATAGCCCTTTCAGCGACACGCCGCCCGCGGTAATCGGCACAATCCATCGCGCTCGCGGATCATATTGTAAAATATTCCAGATCCGGCGTTCGGTCGGCGGACTGGATAATAAATGGCTTAAGCATTGAACGCTCGGGTCTCGGTTAAATTCGATGCGGCCCATCGATTCGATTCTTATTAGATTTTGACTCTCCAAGAATTACTAGTCGAGGTATACGAGAGCTTAGTTCGAGGTTTGCACGTTGCGATATCGAAATGAAATGAAATTGTACGATTATATATATATATATATATATATATATATATATATATATTGTAGTAGGAGTAGGTGACATGTGAGGCATCCGACCTTCATGCTCGCGGGTTCGCGTTCAAGTTAAAATTAGAGTAGAATAGAACATTCGAATCCGAGCTCGCGAATAACAATTAAGTACAACTAGAGAAGTACAGAGAAAGGGGACGACGGCTGATGCCCGAGTTTACAAGTTTCATAGTGATAAAGAGTGAACTGTTATAATAATTTAATAAGTGAAATCCAGAAAAAATAGAGAGAGAGAAATATTGAAGAACTGATCAATAAATACATTGATTTCGAAGGAAAATACTCTTTCATTTCGAATACTCGAATCTTTGGTCTTCTTCTTAAGAAATATACCTCTCGTCGAGTCTAAAAGCTTTACAATATATATGTCTGTGTGTGTGTATGAAATATGAATATAAATATAAATATTAATATTAATTTATATAAAAGAATATACTGACTCATGATTTACTGACAGATCAACGCATAGCCTCAGCGGCTCGGTTTAAAAACTTTGCAAAGGGCTTAACAGTATAATAGGTTTTTAGAAATGCCATCCCTAAGCAGCTATAAAGAAGGGTAAATATTAGTATGAAAAAAACGTTCTTTTAAAGTTAGAGTCATGTAAATTGGTATGTTGGTTTTGAATTTCAAAAAAAGAAACGCGTTTTTTAAAATCCAAGGGTTTTTAAGAATTAAAGTCTAAAGAGGGACGCGTTGTTCAGGGTTTTTAAAAATTGAACTCTAGAGGGTTTGAAAGTTTGTATGGGATATTTTTAGTTTTTACATTAATTGCATCTAAATTGATATAAGAGGTTTATGCTAAAAAAATAAAAAATAAGTGTTTCTGTGTTTTGGAAAGTTAATTCTTTCCAAAAGTATAAAATGAGAGATAAAAGTTTTTTACAAGGATTCCATTAGTTGTGTAAACAGATTATTTTGATATTTTAAGGCATGTAGGCATAAAAGATACAGTTAATATAACAAATCGAGAGTGGGATTAGAAAAATGAAAATAAGCGAGAGCAGGATAGAGATTGAAATCAAAAACAAAACGGGCATTGGAAACAAAGGAGGAACTGGATCAAGACTTAGAACAGAATCAGGATTAAGTTTTAGAACGAGACCGAAGTCGGGACAGCGAAAGTGGGGTTGAAATTGGGAGCAAACCCGCACCGTGATTATGTGACAATAGTGATTACTTAATATAAAAAATAGAGGATTTCATTTTAGACCGGTAAAGGTGAATGCTAGTAATATGTAATTTTCGTCATAATTTACTTTTCATATCAAGGTAAAGATTGAACAAGATTTAATTACATCGTTCACCACGTTGATTCCTATTCATGACGTAGATTTACAAAATTCAGAAAAAGGACAGCGCCATTGAAACGGAAAAACAATTAAAAAGCCTATGCAAATCGTGTTGAAATATTAAATGTACAATAATATCACGTATTACGTGGGCCTGACGCGCAAAGGCGCGTTGGAGTGTTTGCGCGGCGCGCTCGTCGCCGCCGCCGCTGGGCCCGACCCGCCCAAATTTAATTTATTTTTATCCCGGCCGCCTCCTCTCGTCTACGGAGATTAAACTAGGCAATTTCACTCGAAATCCTATCCCCAAATGACTGCAACCGGAAAAAGACATCCGTGAGGCGCCACTCGTAAAAATGTCTCGTACCATGATTAATTTATTGTTCGCGAGCTCATTATTCATTTAATACATAATCCCGCGTTATTATGCCGTGTTGTTTTTTCCGTCCCGTCTGAATTTATGAATATTGAAAAAATCGTCTCCGGCCCGCTCTTAAAAGCAAAACAATAAGATTGCTCCCATCCATCACCGCCGCGACGTTTCTGTGTCGCAGCCGCGAGCAGCTCCTGGACGCCCCTTATTTATTGGACACGTAAGTATAATATAAATCTCTCCGTTGCTATCTTCGGGAAAAACCGTTATATCGCGTTTATAGCCCCGCCAGAGATGTGACGTCAGGGCAGGCTGCGCGGACGACGGCAATCAACGACCGAGAGGGGCACTGTACTTACGTGCGGCAGACCGTCGCGGTGGAAACTTGTCTATTGATGTTCATTATAATTTATCGTATTGGTTGAAATGATTTAACTCTGTATTTTAATGCATTATCTCTATCGATGTCGGTATTTAAAGTCACTATTACGTTTCTCTTAAAATCCAGTTACTTATCAGATAAATATAATCACCGATAAGATAGTATTTACAAAATTTCAATTTAAATAGCAATCATCAATATCTCCGTTTAGGACAATTCAGGGCATAAAATAAGAAATTCATAATTTCTTTCAGAGATTTCCAAAACAGGCCAATGATAAGTCAATATTCTTCTATTTTCCTAAATTTTAAAACTATTTACTTTTTAATTGTTTGAGAAAAGAAATATAATCGAGTCCCTCACGGTTTGATATGACATGTCACATGGTACAATTTACAACACTTTTCTATTAATTTTTGATTAGCTTCTTAAAAGTGACTCTCATATTTAACGTTACATGTCCGTGCTTGGTTCAAATATATACATATCTGTGTTAAATTCCAACTTAATCGGTCGAGTAGATTCAGAGCAAATTAGCTAGACAGAACGGACAAACAGACGCATAAGTGAGCCATAAGTGATTCATTTGGAATCTCGGAATGGAACCCTGATAATTCGAATCTCCGAAATAAGCCGTTAGAATGACCGAACGCGGCGAGCATAAAAAAATGAAATTATTTTCGAGTTCTTAATGTAATTGATACGTTGATACCGATGAATCTGAAATACTTTCACCGCGGATGTGTTCAAGTAATTTCATATCTGTATAGAATTTAAAAATGATTATACTATTACTGGTATATGTAAATACGAGCATAAATAGTATAGTGCTTACGCACTGACTAAAACTATTGCACAAGAACAGGTACGCACAAGATTCTCACTCACATGTGGCTTTGATTTTAAAGCAAAAAAAAAATCCTCATAACATATTGTTGACATTTTTTTGTTAATATTAAGTGAATTAAGAATTTTTTTGGTATGTATTTAATATCATGTTAGTCTATCCATGTTATATAGTCTCATTATATAGCGATTAACAGCTGTTTCTTTTTCGACTCTCCATTCTTTTTGATGTAACAAAGAGGTTTGGAAACGACGCGCTTAAATATGTACCGGTTAAAAAAATTACGTTTACTTTGTTCCTCACCGTGGTAATGTAAAAATAACAAGAACTATGAGCTGTGTTAAATGATTGAAATATAAGTAACATTTAAAGTGATCGATTTGGTGGCACAGTAGCAAATATCGTAGTACAATATTTTTGGATTACACACAAACATTTGGTAAAGCTAATCAGCAAAGTTGGAAGAAGAAGTAAGCAGTACATAATTGAAGACATCACCAACAAATTCACGGTTGTTTTGGAAATAACTCGCATGCGATGCTCACGAAAAAGTATTAAGTGTAAGGATCTCTCATTAAGCATCCGAATAAACGTAAACTCGAACATACGAAACTATCGCGGCGGGCGAAAGCTCTGAAAAGGTTATCCCGGGACAATATTTATTCGGCGATAGAACGGGGCTGCGGGGCGCGCGCGCCGCCGGCCCTAGCCACGTAGTTCCGTAATGGCAACGGGGTGAAGGAGAATAATTGGAGCGCCGGCGGCGCCGCCCGCGCGCGGCCGCGAGCGCAAGGAGCGCTAAATGACGTAATTACCGAGTCGCTGCTGCTGGATGGCGGCCCTATTCACGACACCTGGACTTTATGCCAGTACATTATACGCAGTTTCGCATTGCGACACCCGCGGAACGCTGGCTTTAATGCCATTCGGAACGATTAGCCCGCTCAGTTTTTCATGAGGATAAGAAAATCGCAGCGCCCGACAAATTTTATTATAGCCCCCGAAGTTCGCCGGCGATCGCCGGTAGCTTACTAATTTTCCTTTACGTTCCTATTTTATAGAGCCACTACGCTATAATTGGACGTCATAAATGTACTAGTGTTATCATAATTTGTAAGGCTTCAAATTGTGTCACTTATTGCTGGAATTCGACAAATTCTCGACTATTGCGTTCTCGTTTTCGATATATACCGTACGAGAACGCCGTGAGAAGGTTCGAGCGCCAAGACAGAGTGATATCTTGTTTATTCTAGTCATTTCGGCACTCCGGCGCTCACACACTCCCCGCAGCACTCACGAGACGTTCGACGTACTCCGCTGCGGTTGCGCCTCCGATACAATCCACCTTGTTTTCATTTCATCTACCTGCTTACAAGGAACGTTTGAACGTTTCTAATAGATCGCTTTAGAATATCGAACGTAATTAGTAATATTGTTACTTTAATTTTTTGAAATAATAAAAATTGGATCAATCTATCAATGAAATTTTTCAATCTTTCGTGAATAATACACAATATCCGATTGGAATATTAACGATACCTTTTAAACGCTGAATCTGAAGTTGGTTGCGAAAATTAAAAAAAAAAAAAAAAAAAAAAATATATATATATATATATATTTATTTATTTAGTTTCGGCCTGTTGTTTAATAGGGAAAAGCGCTATATGAATAAAGCGTGGGTCGGCGCGCCTCGGCGGCTCCGGCGCCGGCGAGTTAGCGCTCCGAGGGCCCTCTAAGACGCGGATGTCGCCAACCGTTGCGGTTTAATTAGCAACGCGGCACGTCGCCGTTATCTTTACCGCTGCTCCCCTTGTAAATTACAAGCGTCTGTTTCGAATTATCTGATGAACGCACTCTTTATTTTTGCCGAGTCGGCGTCTAAATGTTCCGCGCTTCACGAAAATGCTTTTTATTACGTTTATACAGTTACAGAACACCCAGATGTATAGAGAAATAGGAAAATATTTTCGTTTGCAGATTTGAAATAGTTTTGACGAATCCGTGTCCGCTTACAAATGTTTTCCTATAAAATTTAAGCTCATAATTTGTAAATATCTATATCTTTTCTGCGCTATTCGACTTTGAAATTATAATACCAATTATTATAAAACTTTTCCATTGTGTCATTAAAAAAATGGAATAATCATTACGCTATTAATAAGCGATTATTAAAGAACAGTTAAACCCAAATAGTATGCAGGATTCGATATAATCTTTAGGCAAACTTCTAAAATACATATCAATATGAAATTGCGTGTTTTAACATATTATTCAATTTAGTTTTCAAACATTAACAACTATATCATTATTTGGTAAATGTTATACGTTAAATAGCGCATAAATATTAGCCTGGTTTCTTTCATTATCTTTAAAGAAAGTAATGAACATATTCATACGTCAACTACCCCACAACTTTCAACACGCACGCCGCATACGTATTTGACTGCCACATTGTACTCATCGCCATCATCGAGGTGTTTAGGTGCAATACAACGCACAAGACTCTGCCGCTGTGAAGTTAGTCACGAAAGCGTCGCAATGGCATAAAATAAGACACGAAGGTGAAGGAGGAAGGGTCGAGGGAGCATTGTACCTGCGCAATGCATCATTCGTAGACAATTTACAGTGGCCGGAGTTTTGTGCATTGTACGTATGTACCTATACATGCAAAATGAACTATTTTTAGTAATTCATAGTGTAAATTGCTTCGCTTGTACACAGGTGCAAATAAATTTGTTAAAAATATTTACTGAATGTAAAATTGAATGTCTATGAATCGGAAAAATTAGAAGGATATTTATAGTTCATGAAAGTCACAAATGTGAAAAAACAGGACGTACAATTTGTGAGTGCTTTAGTTTTGTGAAGCATGAGACGAAGACACAAAAGGTAGTATATTATTCGATAGAGTATATTAATTTATTTTTCGATTTTAGTATATACTGAGAACTAACTTTATTTATATTACTATGTGCATATACTGTAGATTTTTTAAGGAGAGCACAGTAATGTATTATTATAACCAACGGTGTTGGAGTAACCACTTTGAGATTAGTTCTCTAAAAGTAAATAAGCCAATGATAGCGGCAGTAAGTCAGGAGCAAGGAGCCTGGTACGATAGTCTCTTTACCGGCCCAACATGACGTGCATAATGCATATTCCTATAGGAAAGCTCTTTGTATGTAGTCTAGAGCTAGAAAACAATAAAAGATAATGGACCACAGCTCTAC